>WBNO01021204.1:0-40176 GCA_013400575.1 Peucedramus taeniatus | reverse complement strand
TTATATATATATATTTTTTTTTTTCTAATCTGAATTTTTTTCAGTAATTTTCATGGTTCAGCTCTGTGGCAGTTTAAAAAAAAGCTGCAAGTCACTCCCAAGATTCCAGTGTTCTGGTTATAATGCACATGTACTGATAGTCTCATTTTTCTGATTTAGGATGCAGTCAGTGAATAGTCAACCACATTGTCCCTTTCTACCCAAACATTACTGTCAGAGGCTCCCACAGAAATTCCTTCCTATGATGATATGAATAGCTAGTTGTAGTCAGCAATTAAAATTGGGCCATTACCAAGTGACTGAAAAGCTGGTTTTATGTAGAAAACAACAGATCACAGTCAGGATTAGGCAAAGCAGATTAGAATTTGAATGGTATTTTATTTTTTTTAATTCAACTAGATAACCTCTGTGATGACTCCCAGTCTAGGACAAATTCCTATAGTTGACCAAACAGAAGTAATTTTGAACAGACAGATGATCTTTAAGGTATACAACTTTGGAAACATTTAAATTAGTTCTATTTTTTATGTGCTGTGAATCTTCTCAAGGGCAGGCTCTATTGTTACCAGAAATCTGCAAACTGTATAAAAATTAGCACAGCAGGAACTATTATTAACTTGTAACTTTTAGACCATTTAATCTCTCCTGTGCTGTATGAGCTGATTTCGTTTTACCTGTGCACTCAAATAAAACTAATATGTTCAAGATACATAGTATGTACTTGTGTAAGCAGGCAGGAGTACTACTTAAAATTGGTATCAGGAAAAGAGTGCACTGTGTAACTTCTCAGTTTTAGTTAGTAGCTAAAATTAACTTACCTATGTGAGCCATTAATGTTGAGTATCTCTATATAAAAGGCTTTAAGTACAGCAAATTCAAACTCAAATGTGGTATATTTGAGGTTATCCTGACATTCTCAGTATCACGTGGAATGCTAAATGTATTTGAGAAATGCAGTGATAGGATTAGAGTGGATATATAGTTTAATTAAATAGCTAACTATTTTTAATTCTTAATTTTAACCTGATTTACACTCTTCAGTAGAGGAAAAGGCATTTTGAAAAGGAAAAAAACCCATTTGCTTTTCAGAAGTCATGTCTGAAAGAAAAGATTCTTCTGGTCTTGCAGCCAGTTCAGTTAAGACAAACATATGCCAGAGCAAAGTAATTTGCTGACCTGACTTCTGAGTTTCCATCCAAACTCATTTGTGCTGCAAATTGTTGATACCACTTGCAGCTCAGCATATTAGTGCATGCTCTGGCTTTCCTAACTGTTTTCCTAATTTCTGATGTATTTTCAAGGTGAAGTAGACAGGTCTGGAAAAAAAAAGTGATTTTTCCCCCAGGAGATTTAGAAAACTGTGTATTTGCAGAATAGCAAATAATTTTGGTGTTCTACTTTCTGAATTTATGAGAACATTTCATGGTATACAATGAATGGGTACTCTGACAATGTGAATGGAAGGGATGGGGACTTCCAAACATTTCAGCTCTTACAGTAAGAGTTTGCCTGCATCTACCAACTCTTACACATTTAGCCTGGGTTCGCCATCTGTCACTGTCGAGCTTCTGGGGCTCCTCCTCTGGGGTTTGTGCCAGGCTGAAGAAATATCAGAAATATCTTTGGCTATGCTGCCTCATATCCAGGAATCTTGGAAAAATAGACCACTGCCTTTGGGAAGGTTGACATGAAAGGAGTCAGACTGACCAGAGTTTGAGCTATGTCTTTTTGAATTTCAGTGTTTATAACTGTCATGCCAGTGTGAAAAAGACCATGTTCTAATAATATGATGAAAAAAAAAAAAAAGGTTATTTATTCAGATATCTAATTAATAATAAATAATCTATCTTCAAATTAATAATCTGAATAAACAAACAAGCGGCTGACTGCCTCTTCTTATCTCCTGCTGCCCTCAAAAGTACCTATGCTTGTTTTACTTTTGAAATAAAAATAATGAAACCTCAAACAAATATTGTGTATATACAATATAAAGTATAATATTAGAACTGGCTTGGCTATCATAGGGATTTTCCCCCTTAAAGTAGGGAAAATAATGGAAAATTTTGTTAATAGAAAGAATACTTCAAAAATTAAGAGAAGATATGATTGTATATGAGAATTATTAAATACAGTATCTGGCTCAACATTAGTGAGCAGGGTTATGGAGCACATATGGTGATGGATCATCACTTTTAGATAGTATTCTTTTCTCTTCTGTATGTCCATAGATGTAATCAGTCAGATGTCCAGTTTATGTAAAAGTTGATAAAGCCCATCTTTTATGCTTTGGGCTTTGCATTAATTATATGCAATATAATTGCATATACAATTGTACAGCATATTTCTTATTTTTAGTGTAACTATGTTCATGTTTGGTCATGTATTCAATAGAAATAAATTAATGAAATGAGAATATGAATTCTCTTCTGTACTTTTGAGCTCTCTTATGTCCCTGCTGTCATAAGAGAAGAAGAATTCAGTATTGAGCAAATCTTTCAGGTTGTTACCAAAAATTTGTACAAGAAAATGAAATGTGTTATCTTTATAGTATTTGAAAGATGTATTGGCCCAAGCCCTGGATTAATATTTATCAGCTTGTACAATTATTGCAAAACACTTCTTTCATACATGTTTCATAAGAAATTAATTTTTCAATGATAAGCTTAAAATTAACCTATTATGCTAAAAGTGTGGTTTTAAACCAACTTTTGGAAAATCTTACAGATAGAATGTAATTTTCTGAAAACAGATGTGTATTTTCAAGGCCACATATCAGTCCTTTAAGCAGTTGTATGTCTAAACAAATAAAATGAAACTTTAATGCAAGTTGCAGTCAGTTGATTAAATTCTTTTTAATTGCAAAATGAAATAATTAAGGCATATTTATATTTTTCAAAGCAGGTGTAATAAAATAGAATCATAATACTAATTATATTTAGTGTAAAGACTTTTATAATAATTTGAAGCCAGTAATACTTCTTTTTTTCTTCACTGGTAACACAAGCAAAGTATAAGCCTGTGAAAAGGATGACTTAACACAACTGTTGATGCACTTTGACTGAAACATCTTTATCAAGTTAATACAAGAAGCAGTCATGCCCTACTTGAATTACTCATTTATAATGGCTGAGCAGCAGCCTGGATGTGGACTTTGAAATCCTGGGAAAATAAGATGCATGCATGCATCCAAATGTCTAGAGTCTTTAAAGCAGCTGTAAAATGTTGAAGTGAGATGTCAGCTACTAGCTGTTGTCTACATTTTTAGTCTTAAGGGAGGTGTGATCATTTAATTGCTAACGAAGTTTAATGTTATTATAGTCATTATACCCTCAGTTCAAAACTTTTTATTTTCTAGAGCCGTTGGAACTGAAGAATCAGAGTATTTGCTTTTTTGCACACTTTTATTGCACAGATTATTCCAACTTTATTTGATCTTACTTGCTTTGTTTAAAAACATGCATTTTTTACTAACTTTTATTGTGCTTGTAATGAGGAAATAATAATCCAAAAGTTGTGTAAAATATCAAAATAAAGCACGTGTGTGTAGCAATTCCAAAATTGCTGCCTTTGTACTCAGTAAGGACATAAGAGTGTAACAGCTGATAAAAGCCATATATTAAAAGGATTTCTGTCTCTTTGGACTGGTGGGATGTCACTGTTTGCAGAGTCTTTTGCAGATGATGGCACTGCCAGGTTTTTTGTCTTCACAGCTTGATTTCATGTTTTCTTTGAAAAGACAGACATATAGGAAATTAACTGTTCAACTTTAATTTTTCTTCTAATCCTTGCACTATTTCAAAGGGTGTGCATCCCATTATACTTGAAACAGAGATTTTTCATTAGAAGTGCCAGATGTTTCTCTAGTATCCTCACACTTCCCAAGTCACCAGTACAGAAGTAAACACTGTTCTTTTTACTTCAGAACTTGTAGGAGTTCCTATGACAAGAAGTCAGTGAGAGCATGAACATCCAATTTTGTATATTGGAACATCTGTAAGGCAGTGTGAACTTCATGTTGCACTTTGGAGTTGGACAATACAGTCCATGTTGTATCTATCCAGGGATATTCACAATCATCTCACAGCACTTGGTGAGACTGCACCCAAGGGTGCTTAATTAAGGAACATTCAGGAATTGGTCAAGTAGTTTTTTCTTCTTTCTATTACAAGCAGAATTGAGATGACTTGTACTTTTTCTGCTTCCTGGAAAAATCACTATCTCAAAATCATGGTGGAAGGAGAATCTTTTCTACACAGTGGCAGCAAATTAGGCTCCCAGCTCAGAGATCGTGCCTTCCTGCTGGTACTGGGAAAAAGGAGAGGTGAGAATAATCCACCTTAGAGGTAGAAATAGGATGGCTAAAAGTCTTGACTCATATTTTTTCCAAGGCAGCCCTAGTAGATTTATTTGGTATAGCTCTTATCAAAGACCTTTAAATGAGGTTTGAAGAGGAAAGCAAATAAAACCAGGCTTGCTACAGATAAACCTGGGAGCAGTATGCCACTGTCTGAGGGATGCTGTGGTAGCAAGGTCCTTTGGTCTGCCTCCTCAGTGGAGGTCGAGGATGGAAATCCATGTAGCAGCAAAGACACCAGGGTTATTGAATTTTTAGAAACCATGGAAGCACCTGAGAATGGTTACATAGGAATTGGGGCTTGTTGTCCCCAAAAGGCAGTAATGAATAGTCCAACTGAAGTGCATTTGCACCAATGCATTCAGCCTGGGCATCAAGCGGGAGGAGCTGGAAGCCTTTGTGCAGCAGAAAAACTATGACATACTTGCCATCATGGAAACATGGTGGAATGACTTGCACACCAGGAGTGCTGCAGTGGATTTCCATAAACCCTTCACAAAGGATAGTCGAGGAAGAAAAAATGTTGGAGTAGCTCTGGATGTTGGGGAGTGTTTTGATTGCCTAGATCTTAATGATGGTGACAGCAGGGTGAGTGTTTATTTTAGAGACAGAGAGGACAACAAGGCTTTGGTGGGAGTCTGCTATACACCTCCCAAGCAGAATAAAGAGTCAGATGAAATATTCTGTTAGTGGCTGGGAGAAATCTCACAGTTGCTGACCCGTGTTCTCATGAGGAACTTCAACATATGAGATGTTTTCTGAAAATGCAATATATTGGAGAGGAAACAGCTTAGGAGGTTCCTGGAGTGTGGAAGTTAACTTCTTGACACAGCTGGTGAGCAAGCAAGCTGTGAAAGGCAGAGGCTGGACCTGTTGTTTGTGTGCAGGGATGTGCTGGTCGGTGATGGGGTGGTTGGAGGCCTCTTGGGCCCAGTAATCATGAAATGACAGAATTTTTTGGTTCTTGAAGAAGTAAGGGGGGTGGGGGAGCAGCAGATCTGGTACACTGGACTTCCAAAAGCATACTTTGGCCTGCTGAGGAGACTGATTGAAAGAGTTCCTTGGGAGGCAATCCTGAGGCACAAAGGAATTCAGGAAGGCTGAATATAATTTAAAAAGGAAATCTTAAAGGTATAGCAGGCTGTAACCATGAGCTGAGAAAGATGAGCTGATGGAGAAGTGTCTGACACGGCTGAACAAAAAGCTTTGGCTGGAAATCAGGAAAAAAAGAGGAACTCATGACCTTTGGAAGAAGGGTTGGAAAACTCACAAGCACTACAAGGATGTTGTGGGGTAGTGAAGGGAGAGAATTAGAAGGGCCAAAGCCCAGTTAGAACTTTATCTGGCTACTGCCATGAAAGACAATGAAAAATGTTTCTGTAAATACATCAGCAACAAAATCCATTATTGGATGCAGGGGCAAACATGAGGGCAAAAGATGAGGAAAAATCTGGGGTACTTAATGCCTTAATGCCTCAGTCTTTAATGACAAGATCAGTTATTCTTTGGGTACCTAGCCCCCGGACCTGGAAGACAGGGTGGGAGCAGAATGAAGGCCCCATAATTCAAGGGGAAGTGGTCAGTGACCTCCCATACAATTTGGACATACACAAGTCTGTGGAGCTAGATGGGGTCCATCCAAGGGTGCAGTGGGAGCTGGCAGAAGAGCTCACTGAGGCATCTTCAATCATGTACTAGTGGTCCTGGCTAGCTGGGGAGGTCCCAAGTGACTGGGAATTGACAGTAGTGATCCCCATATATAAGAAAGGCCAGGAGAAGCATTTGTGGAACTAGAGGCCTGTCAGGCTGACCTTGGTGCTGGGCGATGTTACGCAGCAGATCATCTTGAGTATCATCATATGGCACATACAGGACAACCAGAGGGATCAGGTCCAGCCAGTGTGAGATCAGGAGAGGTAGGTCCTGCTTGTCCAACCTGGTCGCCTTCAATGACAGGGTGACCGGTCTAATGGATGAGAGAAAGGCTGTGAGTGTTGTCTTCCTGTGCGTTAGTAAAGCCTTTGAAACAATTTTTCATAGCACACTTTTGGAGAAACTGGTTTTTCATGGTGTGGATAGGTGTATTCTTTACTAGGTAGGAAACTGGCTCATTGGCTGGGCCCTGACAGTGGTGGCAAATGAAACTAAATCCATTTGGTAACCAGTCACTAGTGGGGTTCCCCAGGGCTTAGTGCTGGGGCAAGTCCTACTTCATATCTTCATCCATGATCTGGACAAGGGCATTGAGCACACCTTCAGTCAGTTTGCAGAGGACATCAAGTTCAGTGGTAGTGTTGGTCTGCTGGACAGTGGGAAGGTCTGCAGAGGCATCTGGACAGGCTGGATTGATGGGCTGAGACCAACAGTATGAGGTTAGACAAGGCAAAATGGCAGGTCCTGCAGTCATGTCGCAACACCACCATGCAGTGCTACAGACTTGGGCAGAGCGGCTGGAAAGCGGTGTTGTGGAAAAGGACCTGGGGGTGCTGGTCAGCTGTGGCTGAATGTCAACCAGTGCGTGCCCAGGTTGCCAGAAGGCCAGTGGCATCCTGACATGTGCTAGGAATAGTGCGGCCAGCAGGACCAGAGTGGTGATTGTCCCCCGGTACTGGGCACTGGTGAAGCCACGCCTCAAGTGCTGTATCCAGTTCTGGGCTCCTTAATTCAGGAAGGACATTGAGGTGCTGGAGCAAGTCCAGAGAAGGGCAATGGAGCTGGTGAAGGGTCTAGAGGGTAAGTCACAGTAAGAGTGGATGAAGCAGCTGGGGTTGTTAAGCCTGAACAAGAGGAGGCTCAAGAGAGACCTTAATTTTCTCGACAATTGCCTAAAAGGAGTTTGTAGCTGGGTGGGAGCTGATCTCTTCTCATAAGTGACAAGCAATAGGACAAGAGGAAATGGCTATGAGTTGTGCTAGAGGAGATACCAATTGGTTATTAGGAAAAATTTATTCACTGGGAAGTGGTCAGGCATTGGAATAGGCTGCCCAGGGAAGTGGTTGCGTTACTGTCCCTGAAGCATTAAAAAGACACCTAGATATGGTATTTAGGGACATGATTTAGTGGTGGATTGGGCAGTGCCAGGTTGATGGTTGGACTCTGATCTTAAAACAACCTAAACAATTCTATGATTCTATATAACCAGGGAGAACAATATTTTATCTTACATACTTGTGTAAAGTGGAGCATTCTGGATGGGTTTACATTGCTGTTTTCACTGAGGTTCTCTATTAGGCTGCTGCAAGAGTATGATGGAGGGATGTTTGCAATAAGAATGCACCAACCCTTGTAGCCTTTACTGTGGCTTGGCTCAGTTTGGATTTAGCTGCCACAGTTTTTCACCCCTTCTCAAATGGGAGCTGCTCAACTAGCTCCTGTAAAAGGTTTCTCTATTTTGAGATGTGAATTAAGTAAGTTACTCCAGAACACTTGTTCGTAAGAGCAAAGAAATTGTTAATTAAGAAGCATAGTTGTACAGAAATAGCATGAGGTAATGCTAAGGGAACAAGATGTTTTTCATTCATTTTCTGTGAGGTCCCCCCACAGTGAAACACTTGCAAATGAATGCTGCTATATTGGAAGCCAGTGCAACTCAGACTCAGTAAGAGCAACATTTTGGACTTGGCTTTGAGGAAATAAAGCAACATCTGAGTTCCTGCCATGCTTACCAACGTGGGGTAAGCAAAGTTCTTCCACTTCTGTGTAGTAGAGGTACATCTGCATGTTCCTTTTCCTTAATTCTCTGTTAAGGGTGGTTGTTGGCTCATACATAACAGCCAGCATGGAGGAATACTGTTTGTGTGTTCTGAGCCTTGGACCCAGTCTCTGTGGATGGTTGGTTAGGCTTCACACCTCACAGGGCTGTGACTCTCACCAGCATTGGAATGTTAGAAGTCTTTCTAGGATTGCTGCTTCAGAGAAATAGAAGCAGTGTAGTAAATAATAATGATAATAATTTAAAAAACAACTAGTAAAACCATGAAACTAACCCAGCTTGCAGTCCTACTTATTTCCATTTTTTCTGAAAATTTTATTTTCTTTCTTAAGAGACAAAGCCTTCTTTTTGCCCTTCATTTCCTAAACTGGAATTCCACAATAAGAATTCGGAAGGGCCAGGGTCAATTTCTAAATTAGGGTTGGGAAAAGTGGGAATATGTACTTACCAGACAGCTGGTAAAATTTTCCTAAACATTTTCATGTTTAGCTATACGTGCATATAAGGAGAGAACAAAATATTTATCCTCATTGTATCTTTGAATAAGATAATCTGAGTATTGTTGAGATTTTGGAGGCAAGCTTAGAAAAATGGTGGTGTAGTCCATGGTGCATTGTGTGATGTAGCCCTATGCATATATTGTTGAGCTGCAACTTAAGATATAAATCTTTTTAGCTCTAGATGTTCTTGTTTCCCAGAGGATTACTAGCAGTACAGGAGGACAATTCCTTTATCCATAAGTCAGTCCCTTTGGAAAATCTCCAGTTGGTTCTTCATACCCCAGGAAGAATGCAAGCCAAACATTTGTTATTTGACAAATTCTACCTATTTGCTGTCAGTACCAGGACAATGTGATTGACATTTTTTTAGGGAAATGCTGACAAATTCTCCTTAATATATGTGAGATAGAAAATGCAGTGTGTGTGTGTGTGTATATATATATATATATTTATAAAAATATCTATATATCTATATGTATATATATATATGTATTTTCGTATAAATACTTAGTGAATTTTTCCTGTTACTTTCCAGTAATTTTCCTACATAAGATAGGATAATAATTAAATGTCTTACAATCTCATAGTTTTTTCTTACTTCTTTTAGGAACTCCACCTGGCCTTGTCCTGTCCTAACTATTTGATATGTGCAGCAATTCTAAATGAACTTTGCCTTCCAAATTATCTTTTACATAATAGATCTTTTCATTTATATTAACCAGTATCAATGCTATCAACACAACTTCAGAGGAAATCAGTATTTTTAGTATTATATGGCTTCTTTACTAAATACTTTCTGTGCTTTTTTAAATTAAATTATCTTCCAAACAAATAGGCTGTACCTAATAAAGTCCATATTATCCCACTAGAAATTCTAAACAAAATCTATTGTATGGCAACTTGAAATATGTCCAAGGCAGCTAGCATTGCTGCTTTTAGTAGTTTCAAAATAACATTACACCTACTTAGAACAGCAGAATGTGTCTTGCATGTCAGTGTACCAATGCAAATAATATTCAGACTTTCTACTGTGTTTCTTTTGTGAAGTGCAGTTTAATATTTAGTTGCTGATAGTGTCCATTATTACTGTTATGCTTTGGATCAAGGAAAAGATAAAATAGTCTGAATCACAAAGCATCCAGTGCCTTGAATTTTCTGCCCAAGGAATAACAAAAAGTAGCAGACTGAAGTTCAAATTTATATGGTGAATAAGTTTGAGTAGTTTTCTGTGCCATTAGTGGAACAAATTAAACTTTTGCTGCTTGAGTGCATATACCTAAACAGTGTAGTGTGGGAGGATTATCAGCCAGTAAGTCTTATTGGTTTATTGGCAGTAGAGCAGGTTTAAACAAAATTTTCCCATGGCAGAGGTACTGTATCAGCGATCCCAGAAGTTTTCCTAAGAAATTTATGAAGTGGTATGAGAGTAAATTACTGAGGAGCCATCAAAGCAAGTATGTTATTAATTGACAATTTATTGACTTCATCCTTACTGCTAGTAAAAAGAAAAAAAAAAGGATTAGGATTCCCAGTACACTTTGAAAGCTGCGTGAGGTCTTTTGTATGACATTTCAGTTAACCTGTAATTAATTAACTTAATTAAACAAATATTAGTGAAAGAGTAAAAGCACACTTATTCTGATGGATCTATAAAAATAGTCATAAGATCAATGTAAATAAGTAATGGAAAGTGTGAATCTGGCTCTGGTTAGGGCAGAGTGTAACACTGATTATCTTTGATCTTTTGAGAAACTTAGTCCTTGCTCAAGGAAATCTCTCATAAACATCACTCACTAATTGCTGAAGTACTGCTGGGTCTTTACCCTTCAGCTCATGGTCAAAAATATATTGCTGTTAATTATACTGGACCATTTTTCTATGCCTAGCTTCAATACACTTAATTCAAACAGATTGCAAATTGATTTTATTGTTTAATATCCTACCTATATTAAAAGAGTAGGATAGTGATTACAGTAGAAAGAAGTGATCTTATCTTCTGTTTATTCCAGTCTCTTCTATTAACTGCTGCTTCTGACTAATTATTTAACTTCTCTGTGTATCATTTCATCTGCAAAAATATATGTTACCATCCATGTGAAATGCGATGGGAAATGCTGTAAGAATATTTTCAGACTTTCAGTTGGAAGGTATTACGTTAAGACTGGAATTTTGTAGTGATAGTAGTTAGGTATTAAGTGAGCACGCTGTAGGTCTTGCAAACATCTAATATTTGAAATAGGAATTTAAGTCCTACTAATATTATGTGGAAGTGGAGGTCTCCTTAAACTTAAAATAAAAATCTAAAGCTGTTCTTTCCAGATCATTCATGCACATTTTAAATTTATAGTTTTTTTAATGTCACTCTTAATTAAGACATGCAGATTTAATGACAGGAATATTTCTCCTATTAATAATCCATAAAGGCTACTGTACATAAAATGTATGAATTCTCTCCTTTTCTGCCTCTTTCTGACACCTGTGAACTTTTTCTGTTGCGTTCAATGGCTGATAAATTGTTTGCCAGGTAGGAGGGAGAATGCTTGACTTTGACTCACAGTTTCATTTCTTGAGAAAATACCATTCTGTGCAGTGTGTCCACAATAGTAGCTATTACAGAATATTTTTCTTTGCTGTCAGATTTTTGGCCAATTTACCCATGAAAGCAGTCTCCTGGAAATCTGCTTAATCAGTAATACTGTTTTGAAAACAAACATTTTGTAAAGATCTGTCCTTTTTCATTAACAGCTGCAAACATTATAAATAAATATAAGTTGGATTTTTTTTTTCCACTCACACATTATATGCTTCCCTTCTTTGATATTGTCAGTTTTACCTACTTTGTTCATGGTACTTCAACTTTGATCTGGGCTAATTGCCATTAAATTCACACCGCTCACTGACTTGGCAAGCCAGAGCAAGTTAATGCTATTCATCATCAGGAGACCAGTTACTTTCTTCTGTCCCCTCTAGGCATGTGCTTGTTTATTTAACTGCAAAATGATTTGAGCAGTTTTACATATGCTGCTCATACATTTTCCATATGAAGATCAACAGCACAGCAGAATTCTACAACTGAAGGTTTTTAAATATGTTTATTCCTTAAGATATATGTATATTTAAAGCTTTTTGTTTGTTTTTTTTCTTTGCTGCTTCAGATACTGTTTCTGTCCCAGAGTGAGATTTCAGAGGAGGTATTTGGAGCCTGTCCTTGGGTCAAGAAAGGATTTTTGTCTCTTTGGTGCTTCTTTGCTTTTCAGAATACAGATTGCTTTTGCCTGCTGAAACTGTTTAAATACATTTAAATTAGACAAATACAGGCTTTTTTCTAGGGCTGGTTTTCCTCTCTTCAGATGTCACGGGCTGTTTGATCTTGGGAGAGGAAAAGACAGAATCTCCCAAGTCAAGGTTTGTCTTGGACTTGCTCATTGTCTTTGCTGGGCTGATGTGGTACCTTCTGGGTACTGTATAATTTACCAGTATTAATGCTGATAGGAAGAAATTAGTTTATTAAAGAAGCATATTTATTAATTTAAAGCATTTAAAATATTAAAATATATATTGAATATTAAATACTTCTGATGAAACAAGTATATTGTATAAATTTCAAATCTGTGAACTTGGATTTTTTTTCCAAAAGGTGGAGAATTGCATTCAGTGGAATATGGAACAGTGGTTATTTTTAACCTGTAGTCCAATATTACCCTCAAGAATTATCTACTGACCAATAATAGTTCCTCTTCCCAGAGAATGTAATGAATTAAGGCAAGGTGTGACATCTAACACATTAATAATAAGACAAGAATAAATAAAAAGCATGAAGTAGGTTTTTTATAATATGTGTTGTTAAATTGATTCAGTTTGAAACTGATGAAAAACTTGTCCAGCAGCATTATTGCTAAATCCTCCTGAGGGCAACTTGGAAGATAATAATAGTAGTTCAAGCCTTTGCTGGTGTGTTTCTTGAATCTTTCATAACTTTTTGACCTTCATTAATAATAGGTTTTCTGCACTGTGTAAAGAATCATTTTGATATAACCACCTCTGTTAAAAAAAAAAGAAAAGAGGGGGAAGTATATCTTAAAATTCAGAATGTATTTTTGATTGTAAAAAAAAAATGTAGCAATGCTGCTTACTGCTCCCCTCCCATTCAAATTGAAATTTCTGATTTGATCAAAATTATTTGAGGTTTTTTTTTTTTTTAATGAGCATCTGTTCTTTGAGTTATTTTCATTTTGTCTTGATTACTTAGTGTTTATTATTTCCAGTTACCTGATTTCTAGTGTTTTTCAGTGTCTGCCTTAATGTCTGCAAAATTAATGTTATTCTTTCTGGAATATTCTTTGAATTTTAATCTTCTTAGACTGCAATGAATGCTTACATCATTGTGTGAAACAATGGAAATGTCTACTGAAAAGTGTTATGAATTTTAATAATGAAGATAATGAAATGATCTTTATTTCTTCAGGTCAAATATAAAGAATGAATAAAATGGAAAGGGAAAAAATGTGACCACTAGTGTGATAGGAAAAATGAAGGATAAAAATGAATTTGCTATAGGGCCAAGCAAAGCAATTGGGCAGCAATTCTCAGTTGGGAAGTACTGAAAAGCAGCAGTGTTGTTGGGAGCTGCATCCAGTTGCAGTGCTGTCATTCTCTGTTTGTCGGTTAAATTTGAGGGTTTGGTACCTGGTCCACTTTTGTTTTCTGGATTGCAGCAATCTTAAGAATCAGTTTTAACAGAAATGCTTTGTGGTGCCATCGTTGTTTGAACAAGTCCACACTGGAGCAGATTGCCTGTCAGGTGCAAGGTGACACTCAAAGCAGAGCTCAGCCAGGTGCCAGAAGCAATGTAGCCAACTGTGGAAGTATCAGACTCACTTGCACTGACTCGCTCTCTTCCTTCTTACATCCCACACTTACAAGAAAAAAAATGATGCTCACAACAGTTCTTTCAGGTGGATATGTTGGAAACTGTGGTGTGAGAGCATGAATAGTAGCCTTAATGTTTAAAGATTTCAAACTACTGTGCAGATGTTTTGTTCAGGATTGTTTTGGGTCCTTTGGGTCCTTCATCTCATTTTGGAATGATGTAGTGTAAAAGCTTGTTGTTTGTTTGGTTTGGTTTTGTGATACAGTTTTCCCATAAGACTCATATTAATGTTCAGGAAGCAAGATTTAAATAAGAGACTGTTTCTTGTTTTAGTAAAGTTTGAATTCTTTCTCCAGAAGAATAAAATGTGATGTGAGACAGTTAAATACAATAAAAACTGAAATAAGCTGTCCAAGC
Organism: Peucedramus taeniatus; assembly: GCA_013400575.1. Lineage (NCBI taxonomy): Eukaryota > Metazoa > Chordata > Aves > Passeriformes > Fringillidae > Peucedramus > Peucedramus taeniatus. The sequence goes on along the minus strand of WBNO01021204.1, from coordinate 26,323 downwards.
TGAACTCACTGGACCACCCAGGTCTTGGACCACCCAAGGGACCAACAACAAGCAGTTGCCTGAAAGAGATGGCCTTTTACTGGAGGTCGAACAAGTTGTATTGCAGACCTTGGATATATTTGGTAGTGATTTCTTAATGCAGTTGGCTGCCTACTGGAGATGGTCCTTATTCTAAGTTCCCCCTCTATCAGTAATGTCCCTATAAAAATGGCATTTCTTAATTACTTCTGACCTTAACAATTTTTTTTGGGTCTTTTTTAGCGCAAAAGTAAAATTAGCAGCTTAGTAATGTGTTGCTACTAAGTAGAGATTTTGAGTTACTATAGGGTTGTGTAGTGTCACATATAAATAAGATTTTTGAGTGGGGGGATATTTGGTGTCACTGGTAGGGTTTGCAATGCGAATTAAATTGGAAGCACTCATGTAAATGATTTTTACTTGGACCACCTTCACTATGTTTCTATTGATGAGAAATGGCACAATCTGAAACCAGCTAATTCAGCATTAGATTTGCTGTGTTCTTAAACTTAAATGGCCTTTGGAAAATGTAGAAAATCTTAGTTGGAAGTCATTCCAAGTGGCAGGTTTTGTCCTTAAATCCGCAGTAAAATGATGTATATGAGAGTGTAAATGTTTTCTGTTAATAAAAATAAACATGGAATTGAAATTTCCTGTGTCAGTCATAATTTCAAGATGGTTTTCCATTGTGTTATTTTAAAAATATGTTTAAAAACTGTTTTATGTTTAAAAACCGTTATGTGAGTTAAAAATACTTCCATTATGTATCAGTAAAATCTTATATTTCTATAATCTTGTTTTAGTAGATAGAGAAAATATTTAAAAGTAAGCAGCTGTATCTTATGCAAACCTTCTCTATGGCTTTATTTCTTTAGCATTCTTTTCCATTGTAAGTTTTATTTAGCATCTAATTTTCTGATTTTTTTTCATCCTTTCTTAAAACCAAAATAAAGGTAGCGTCTAATTTTTCAGTTTTTGCAACCTGGGTGAAGCTCTGGCTAATTAATTTGACTCCTGTTAGAGGAATGAAACTTGATTTATAACCATAAATCCATGTATTTTTGTCACATTTTTTCAATCTAAAATGAATACAAACATTGTTATGGCCCTGTTGAAAGACACAAAGAACTCCTGTATCTTTGCAAGGTAGGAAAAAACTTTCAAATAAAGAGGACTTCAGTAAAGTCCTGTAGGCAGGGCTAAGTGTTTTACTTGTGTGTTATTGTGGGTATATATACGTGTTTGCACTGATTTTAATCTGTGCATTAATAATAGTTTAATTATCAAATTAATATTATTCATAAATAAGTTTCCAAACTACTACTTTGTAGTTTCATAGAATGGTTTGGGTTGGAAGGGACATTGGAGATCATCAAGTTCTACCTTCCACTAAACCAGTTTGCTCAAAGCCCCATCCACTCTGCCCCTTCATGTGTGTGAAGTATGAGAATATACATAGATTTGAGCCATCCACATACTGAAATGAATGACAGGTGCCAATGTAATAATAATTTTAAGTCAAAACAGTTGACAAAACATCATTTCATGTGTCCTACAAGCCAGAAAGCCTTTTCCTTTTACCACCTTATAGCCAACTGAGTAAAACAAGTTCTGAGATAAAATAGTATATTAATTGTTTTAAATTTAATAAGCAAGATGATTAAACAATGATGACGAAAGTGGTCAGTATTATTTATAGGTATGGCGATAAATCTTGTATTCCTATTACCAGCCTTTCTAATTTTCCTCCAGGTCTCTAATGCTAATAAGTCACTGCAAATCCATGTAAGCAGACTCCCGATGAACAGTTTTACTGAGGGCAGTGTTCTCGGCAGGGCTTTGTTAACCTGATGTTCTGTGGTTTCGCCTCGTAAAACTAGCAAAGGGCTCTCTGCATGGAATGTTAATGGGGTGAGGTAATGAATGCAGGATGGGATGTAAGATTCAAACATGCATAAAGTTGGGGGTTTGGAGGAGATCCTTGCAGACAGTAGCGAAGATAAAAGCATTGGAATTTTTTTTGTTTGTTTTAAGCCAACAGTTGGATCTCTGCTGGAAATCTGGCTTTGAAGTAAGAACGTAAGAAAGGAATTAGAAGTTAAGCCACATAAATTTCTTTTAATTTGGTCTTGGTGAAAGAAACAAAGTTGAGGGTCATCCCTGTGGTTTTAATACAGTTAAAAAAATTACTCCTATTTCAAAACATTCTTATAAATTATGTACTTTTAGTTCTGCATCAAGAAATTTTCTCTTGAAAGGAAGGTCATTTGTGCCATACCTTTGCTTTCTTTTCAAAAGTATACTTTGAGAAGTATGCAACTGAGCTAATTTCAGTTCCTGGAATTTGTAATCCCCAATTCTTTGTGGGGAATCTGTGTTCAATGCTTTGTACTTCCTGAGGAATCAAGCAGTTGAATTTTTTATACAAGTGTAATGTTAATTAGTTACATTGTTCAGGCATAACCTGATGTTGAATTTGTTGTCCAGGAGATGGATACATCTATGGATGAGCTGTTTCTTGCTCTGTGTGAGGGATGTTTGTTGGTTGAGGGCCCAGATCAGGTCTAGTGAGGCAGGTGTATTTATTTTTGCTACAGTAAAGACCACCTATAATTGTCATTAATTGTCATATAATAATCTGAGGATGTTGATCAGATCACCTCTCCTTAATGACTTGGTCACTTCTTTCTCACACTACTCAGTGTGCCAGTTCTGCTGCATCACAATGGCTAACCTGAAGGGCTTTCACCTTTCCCTGTAAATGTATTAGAAACGTAACAGCAAGAAAAGATGTGTAACTGTGATTTGAAACAGATCATCCTTTTGTTTTTAGGGAGGGGTACTTTTTTCCCATGAGACAGTTTTTTATTTCTTATATAAATACAAACAGGTCAGTTGAATAAGATTTCACAATACAGAATTACAAGTAGTGATGCTGCAGAGAATGAATGCAGGTTGTTTTGGGAACACCTACTGCTCCAGTTTGAGGGAATAGAAATGTCTGCTAAACATTGACAGTGGGGGGTATGGTAAACTAAGCACTGTGAAAACTGCTCACTAGGTAATTTTAAAAGTAGATAATCTTAGCTGTTTGATAGCAGACAAGACCTGGTCAAACTCAATTTTGCCTATTTGCTGGCATTTGTGTTCATACATTTGCATCTAAGCTAAATGAAAGAATGGGGGTGGATCAAGCTGGGTTATTACTCTCAATTTTTACCAAGTTTTGAGAAAACAATTTTGTAGCACTGGAAAAAATACAGGTGTTGAGTTTTTCTGGGGATAGGGGCTAAAGAGGAAGAAGGGTTGAAAGAGAAACAGTATAGTCTTTATAGTACTAGCATAGCTGATTGATACCAGTTATAGATAAACTATGGAATATATGTCTGGAACACAGTAAAAATGGTCATGAGAGAAAGTGGAATGTGAGATGCTTGCCTCTATCAGTCAAATGTTAGAATGAACAGTAGCACAATAATATTCATGTTGTAATGATTTATATGGGCTTGTGTAATTTACCTGTTTTAAATAATGAAGTGTCTTAGCTAATTCTTAAAAAGGTAGTTAAGAGATAGCTTTATAAACTGTGTATATTGACAAAGGAAAGGGTTTCGAAGCTTTTCAGGATCAAATGAGATTGAACAGTAATTATAGAACAATTCAAACTCAAGAGATGTGTATTGTAATTATCACATCAAATTATGAAGGGTGATCAATGTATTCTCCAATACTGGTAATGATAAAACCAAATGGGGGCTTTTTCAGAAGTTATGTCAAGTACAGCCATGTTTGAAGTCTAATTCATGGAAGTTCTGCCACCTGCTTTTCAGTAGAATTCATTAATTAGGTGGATGGATCTTGACTCTTTGCTGTCTCTCACTTAGTACGTGGTACTATAAGATCTGTATGGTAGAAATCCTATCTGGTAAGTTAGCAAATATTGAGCCATTACTACTGTTCCTCAGAGTTTTTTGCTAACTTGATTTATAGAATTCTGTAGTACTTGCTATGAAGAAAAAACTTTAAAAGAGTAATATGCAACTTAATGCTGATGATTGTCTTGGACATTGTTTGGCATATTAAATAGAAGCAAGATATGTAGTGAAAACTGAAATTGCAACTGGCCCTGCTCTTGTAGTCACTCAGTTGTGCTCTCAGTAGGATGCAAAATGCTTTAGTCTGGTCATTCGGGTTACTTCAAAAGGATGGGGCTTTCTTCTCTAGTTTGATAGCAAAAGTTAGAAGAGCTTTTTTGAATGGAGACTTGAAATATTTGAGTTTTAACCATCTGTTGAATATATTGTTTATTGGTTCATGGAATGGTGATTGCATTGCAGTGATGGCACTCAGCTGCATGTGTCCTTTGATAAGTGCCTTTGTCATTGCCTAATGAAAGTACAGAATTTAGATAAGAAGTTGGCTGAAAGCCAGACAAGATGGGTTGGTGGCAGTGGTTCGAGAGAAACAGCCTGGAGGAGCCCTCTGTGGCTGTGTTATTCTTTGATGGAATGCAACCAATATTCTTGGAGCACAGAAAGTTTATTGACTAGGTGCTCATTAGGCCAAAGTAGTTTAGTTTTTGTTATTTCCTCCACCAAAAAAAGAGAAAGCCAGTTTAACGGGACAGCATTTGCTGACAATTATGTAAGAGCATTATAGTTTTGGAAATTAAGAGTGTGTAGTGGCAACTCCAAGTATAGTACTAAATAGTCTTAAAATCACAAGCTAAAAATCAAAGCATTCTTATGCTTATTGATTTTTTCTTTAGTGAATTTTCTTTTTCATACTTGTGTATTTTAAATATAAATGAATTCTCAGTCATTGGAATGTGAAATGAGTCTTTCATCAAGTTCACTTTTACTTTGTGATTATAAAATGCGGGACGCTGAACCTCTTTTTCACTTCCAGCATAGTGGTGCATCAAGTGTCTATTGAAGGTCTTAATTTACAAGATTGCTTAATTAGAATATTTTTATTACTACTAATAATTTATCTGTATAATTTTCTTTAATGTAATCTTGAAGTAAAACTTTAGTTGCCCTTAAATGACAATTAAGAATGGAATAAGCAGATATGGATCATGCATTTTGCCATCTCTTTTGAAGAAAAGCAAAGAATAATGATTACAGATGAAACTTTTGAGAGGTTGTGCTACTCATTTTTTGGAAAGGTTTATTTATTGTTTGAATTATGCCAAAACATAAGAAAAATATAAATTGCATAACATAAATATGATATCAGAGGGTCAGTGATATTTCAGTTTTTCAAAACAGAATCATAGAATGTAAATTGCTGCATGAATAAGACACAAGCAGACAATATTTATTTTATATATTTACTTCTACCTCACTGGAATGAAAGAAGTTGCTTTTGACTGGTGAAACACATAAACCTTCAGCTAATATGACTTTTTAATGTCTGTGTGGGATTGAAAGTTGTGTAGTCTGGTTTAAAACTGCATGATAAAGCTTGTGAGAATGGAAACCTGGAAGCAGAAGTCAGCCAAAAGTTGATTTATGGCCAATAGTCACATTTAATTCAGCTCTAAGTGTAGTATTTACTAATAAATCCACTTGGTAAATCTTCAGTGATTTGAGCTAGAAGCTTCACTCACATGAAATTTAATAGGTGACTTGCATCGTTTGTGTAAAGAGCATAGTTGCATCATTTGTGAAAAGAGCAGCTTATAAGTCTGTTCCATTTGAAAAAAAAAAAAACAACCATATAGCTTGATTCTTGAGAAGTGTTACAATGCCTCCACTCTGTCAGGTTTAGGGTTCTTGATTCACAATCTCCATTGGCATCATCACATGTGTTTGACCCTCAACAAAGTTGTGGGAAGCTTTTAGAAGTCTTAGAGCTCAGACACTCTCCTGAGCACTAGAACTTGGAGAAGACCTAGAGAGCCCCTACATATGCACTCCAAGACTCAGGAATTATTTTCCTAGAAACTAAACATTGGTTCTTCAGCTGTTCATAGCAAGAATTTTTCTTTAATATTTTTAAACTTTTCAACAGGGTTATTTATGCCGACACTAGTAAAACTTATATTTGTTTGCTGAAAAGGTCATGAACCCAGTAGGATTTGGGGTTAGAACATAGCATAGGAAGTCTAATGATAGTAGGGGTTGGATGGTTAGCCCAACAAAAGTCAGATTTTTCTGCATGTGATGCCAGAAACCTCATAAAAGGAATGTTTTCAGTATTTTATCTTTTTCTATTGTGTTGTCCCCTTCTGCTTCTTTAAGCCCGATGATCACGATATTTTTACCTGATGGGTATCACATGTACCTTTTAAAAAGAAAATAACAGCATTAGAAAATCTTCGAGTTTGGGATAGCAAGAAACTTGCAGAAACTGTCAAAATATATTAGCTCTGAAACGTAGGAAGCAAACACTGAAAATTATTTATCTGAATCTTCTTTATTCTAACTTGGGGAGTTAGAATAAAGTTGTGACAAATATTTCATGTTGTGACTGACATTTGAAGAACTTAATGTATTTAGATTATTTATACAGATCTGCTCCAATGTTTTGTTTAAAAGAGCATGAGTGTCTAGAAGGCATTTGCTGTTTAATCACATGAACTATGACTGTGGTATCATAGGAGCAAAATTATCATTCTTCCAGAAATATTTAATCTTAAAATGTGGATTTAAAAAATTGCTCAGCTGCTTTTCTTTATCCTTTTAGTGAAGTGGGGATTCCATGAAATGTCTTCCAAAATTTTGGTTTATTTTTGCTTGTTTTGTTTTTAGGTAACTGCAAAGGAAAAGATGCAGGAAACTGGAACTGAAACAATTATTTTTTTAGATTGTTAGAATTCAGGGACTCTTCTCACATACTTCATGTTTGACAGAGAATTTAAGTTAAAGCTTAGACCCTAATGCACTGATTTGTAGGTTAATTTTCCCATTTATTTATTGGAAAAATCCTAAGTGTTTCTTAAGATAGAGAGTACTTCTCTACCACAGTCCCATAATTCAAGTATTAAGTAAGTAGAAATACTTGGGTTCTGTGAAGCTGTTATCACTCTTAATACTATTTGGCTGCTGCTGAAAAGATCAGCTATCTGCTGGTTGGTTTGCTCTTTCTGGCTTCTTCATTGGATAACCCAAATCAGAGTAATTCTACTTCCTTAAAATGTCAAAGACTTACATCTGTCTTCACCTGATAAAGAGCAGGCGTTAGGGCTTTAGAACTGTCTCTACAGTCTCATTGGGTATGCTGCTAATTTATAGATTTGTCTGTGGCACAGCTCCTTGACAGCTATGTCCTTTGTTAACACCTTTCTTATCAAGCTTTGCTTTCTCTGCTCCTTATTTATTTGTTTCTTCTTCTGTGAGGTCTGGCAAAGAGAAAGTACTTGGCTCTTTGTTGCAGTGTGGAGGAGTGCAATCAGTAGCTGCAGTGATACCAATAGCAGGCCTGGAGCAGTGCTTTCAGTTGGTGACAGAAGAGTTAGTTTTGGATAGAGTGAGAAGCTTCTCATACTTTGCCAAAATTGTAAAGTGATTGCATCCTCCTGAGCCCACCATTAGACATTATTGTCTTGAGAGATCTCGGAGTTGTTTGGTTGGTTAATTTGAACAGTTTGTTACTTCAGGCTGCTTGTGCTCTTGCAGGACTGTGATGGAGAGAATTCTAAGTACGTGGTAAAGAAGTACATGGAAAAGAGAATTATCTAAAAATAAATGAAGTTCTCTAGGAGCAGTCTTACTGTCATAAGGGGAAATGTTTTATGAATTTAAATACCCTTTTTTTGGAAATGGAGAGAAAAAGGATGTTGTATTTAGCTGTTTGGGAATCCACTGGTGAAACTACTGTACGTACTAGAAATGTAGACTGTAGGGCAGGCTCCTTTCAATGTTTTTGCAGTACTGAAAAATGACAATCATAGAATGGTTTGAGTTAGAAGGGACCTTAGAGGTCATCTCATTCTAAGCTCCCTGCCATGGGCAGAGACACCTTCCACAAGACCAAGTTGCTCAGAGCCCCATCCAGCCTGGCCTTGAGTGCTTCCAGGGATGGGCATCCACAGCTTCTCTGAGTAACCTGTTCCAGTGCCTCACCACACTCAGAGCAAAGAATTCCCGTCTTATATCTAATTTGAATCTACTCATGTTTATTTCAATCCATTCCCCCTTATCCTGTCGCTACATGCTCCTGTAAAAAGTGCTACTACATGTCTCTTGTAGGCTTCCTTCAGGAACTGGAAGGCTACAATTAGGTCACCTCAAAGCCTTCTCTTCTACAGGCTGAACAAACCAAATTCTCTCAGCATTTTCTCATATGAGGAGTGCTCCATCCCTCTAATCAGCNCCAACAGGTCCATGTCCATCCTGTGCTGGGGACCCCAGAGCTGGATGCAGCACTGCAGGTGGGGTCTCATTAGAGCAGAGCAGAGGAGCAGAATCCCCTCCCTCACCCTGCTGCCCACGCTGCTCTGGCTGCAGCCTCTTTGGCTTTCGGGGCTGCAAGTGCACATTGCTGGGTCATGTCCATCCTCCCATCCAGCAGCACCCCCAAGTCCTTCTTGGCAGGGCTGTTCTTGATCTGTTCATCCCCAGCCTGTTGATATTGGGGGTTGCCCTGACCCAGGTGCAGCACCAGGTCCTATTAAACCTCATGAGGTTCCCATGGACCTACTTCACAAACTTGTCTAGGTCCCTCTGGATGGATGCTGTTCTTCAGGTGTGTCAACAGCACCACTCAGCTTGGTGTCATCTGCAAATTTGCTGGGGGTGCACTCAATCCCTTCATCTGTATCATTAATGAAGATATTGAACAACACTGGTCCCAATGCCACTTATCACTGATATCCACTGGCACTCAAAGCCGTTGACCACTACTGTCTCAAAGCAACTGCCGATCCACCTCCCCCCCCTTCTAACAGTTCACTCATCAACTCCTTCTCTCTCTAGTTTAGAGAGCAGGATGTCAAAGGCTTTACAGAAGTCCAGAAAAATGACACCTGTAGCCCTTCCCATGTCCATTGATGTATTCACTCCATCGTAGAAGACCACTAAGTTGGTCAGACGGGACTTGCCCCTGGTGCAGCCATGCTGGGTGTCCTGATCACCTCCCTGTTCTCCATGGACCTTAGCACAGCTTCTAGGAGGATCTGTCCCATTATCTTCCCAGGCACAGAGGCGAGTTTGACAGGTCTGTAGTTCCCAGGGGTCCTCCTTTCTACCCCTCCTAAAGACGGGTACAACGTTTCCCCTTTTCTGGTCAACTGGGACTTCACCCGACTGCCATGACTTGAATATCGTAAGAGTGGCTTGGCAGCTACATCAGCCAGTTCCCTCAAGACTCTGGGATGTGTCTCATCAGGTCCCATAGACTTATGTACACTCAGCTTATAATTACTTATATGATTTTATTTGATTTATAGTAAAATATGCAAAATCTGATTACATTAATGCAGCAGGCTACTTTCCCTGATCTCAGCTTTTATTGGAAAAGAATGGGGATGCTGAACATAACTTCCTGTGAAATTTTAATTTGCTGGAAGTATAAACCCTCACGCTGCTTTGTCTTTAGTAGCAATGAAAGCAGATTCTTAATTATAATAGTATTATTGGAAAGCTCTGTTACTACCTGCAAAGGGATTTTAAACTTCTTATCTATTATTTTGCTTAATTGCTCTTAAAGTTAATTCATTGTGATAATGGGAAACTCAAGAATTATTAACTCTCTATATGTATAAACCTATACACGTTTTTCAGTCAACAAGTATTTCACGAGATTGCAACTAGTTAATATTTTTTTGATAGCAATAGTATTTAAAAGATGTATTTCGGTTTATCTGCTGCTGAAAATATGTTCAAATGGCAAAAAGAGATAGTTTTCTTTGAAGTGGCAAAAATTGACCAACCTCCTATGTGTCTTTTGTTTTCAATAATTTCTTTATTCTTCTTATATCATCACTGTGCATTGCATTTTCTCATCTCTACTGAAATTCCTCCTCAAAGGGTCTTCTTTTGTGAGCCTATGAGCTATCATGGAAGCAAGAATTGGAAAAGGGTTTATTATATCACCCAGTCAGGCTTGCTGCTGGTGTAGTGAGGAGAGGTCAGCAAACAGGGCTGGTTTCTTCTTCTCTGATAGGTTTTCAAGTAACTCCTGGCACATTCAGAGTAAAGCCTAGCACTCACCTGTGTTTTCTGCTAAGTACTAATGGACTTGGTCCATGTAACTGTCGTGTTTCAAACATCACATTATGAAAATGTTTTGGTTTTTGTTACTGAATCTGTGATCTTTGAAAGAAATTAAATGTTGGTACTAAGAAGCCAGTAGATACTGGCTTCTGTGTGAAGATGTAGATAATGGATATACAGAGTGTATGCATGTGTTCCTCTTGCTAAGGCAGGAAAGCCTCTTGTCCATATGTGGTATTTGAAGAGGCAGTAGTGTCTTACAGCTGCTTGATACCTAAGATGATAGCCACCCTGACCACAAAAAAAATGAAATAAATAAAGCAATCTGGGGTCCCAAAAAGAAAATCAAGCCTAAATAAATTATACAATACATAAATATCTGATGTGAGTAATGGATTTCATCTGTAAAACTGCAGCCTGTAAAGGCTCTGCTCTACAGAGCTCTGCTCTACAGATAAAAGGTAATGCAATCAGAACTGGTAGTTTGATGCAAGTGAAATGTTTTCATGTCTTTTGGGATATATGTAATTGTTTAACTATATAATAAAAACCAGGTGGATACTAAACTGATTTAATGAGCGATGATGAAGAAGTAGAGGAGACAAAAAGTTTGACCAAGTCTATATATGCCCATATGTATGCATCTATATAAGTATGTGTATACAGATGTTATTTTCTCTTGATGTTGAACTTTATATTGGATATTTCATTTGAAGAGACTAGTCAGGTCAGTATCTAATACTGTATCTTTGTTGTTGGACTTAGCTGATATAATTAGTTGTCAGTGAAATGGTGATGATCTCATTACTCTGAATATTATAGGTGCTGTGGTTATGAGCACACAGGTTGGTTACATCTCCTGTCAATGTCAGACCAGTCTTTAACTGAGTTAAATGCATATGTGACCTGATTGGATAATTAGCAAAATTAAAGATAGTTTGATCCTATCCCTTTGAGAGAGTGGAAACCCATCATGTCTTCTAAAATAAATCGGAAAGTCTGACAAGGATCAGAGGGGAAAAAAATCTCGCAATGTTCCACTCAGTTTAGGCTGTAAATTTTATAATAGCCTGATTTACAGCCTGTGGAGTTCAGGATTGATTTATTTCCTGCAGTGTGCTTACAATTATTGTTAAACTCTGATTATGCTGTCATTTAGGTAACAGCAAACTTTTCAACCCAGTAGGGAAAAATGGATAATGTGTGTTAGTTTCTGGTAGTCAGGAAACTAGATTCAATGACTTAAAAAGTAAATGCGCTAAAGTACTTTATTTTTACTTTTTTTTTCCTCTCCATTTTTCTTTTTTCTTTTTCTTTCTAAGTTCTGGCAACAGCTTCTAACAGAAACACAAGAAACTGTTTTTACATTGCTCTTGTTACTTAAGGAGAGCATAGTATCTTCTTGATTTAGGTGGAGAACTTAGTGCCCCTGAGGTTTTACCACGAACCTCATACACACACAAGGATTAATATATATTGAGATTTCTTTCTTTCAGGATGAACTTGTGCACCAGGGATGTTTCATGTTTGCTTTTCAAAACCAAAATCTTTCAGCATGTCTTTTTATAAGTAGAATTAGAATTGCTAGTCAAATCCAAAATGTTTATCTGAGAAATCCTGATTGAATAGGACAAACAAATGTCTGGGGAAAGATTTTATCTGATACAGTAGCTCTGTAGTCTAGATCTCTGTGGGTATTCTGGTCAGAAGTGCAATTAAGACAGTTGTTAGCATTCTCTCTCTTTGTAAAGGTTCTTAGCATTAACAACCAAAATCTTTCTCAAATGGCCAGAAAAATCCATCTGCCTTAAGAGGAAACTCCCTGTTAGTTCCAAATTATGAAGAAAGCTGATATCTTTGCAGCCATAAAGTCAGCTTCATGTGTAATGCACCCCACAATTCCCCCAGCTGTCGGCTGGCATGATAGCTATCAACATAATCACTAGACATGCTCTGTGGCTCTGACCCTTTCCTGCCCTTTATATAGGAAAGTGTCTGTTCCATGAGCTAATGATCAGACACAGATAATAAGGCTTTCCTTACCCCAGAAAACTACTTCAAGGCTGTCATGCTCTCCTAAGTAAGGGTCTCTTTAGTCCTAATACAGCCCCTGCTTCCCTCAAAACTAACAGAGCTTTGAAGCTTCACTGTTTCTTTAAAAACCGCAAGCCAAGCATTGTTTGACCAGTTACTCCAGAAGTGACACCGGGCTACTGAATCTTCAAAATGACTAGCTGGCTCCAGTATACTTACAGTAATGTTCAAAGCCTTCTGTCATCCTGTTAGCCATTTTCATTTCTTCTAACTTATGTAAGGGTTATGCATTACAGTCACTGGATAGCATGGCCAGTTGTAGTTATTTCCATAGCAGGGTAAGAAACTGTGTAATTTTCTTCTAATTTTCCTTTTAATTTATTACAGAAGATCACAAACATTTTGATAAGGTCTTAAAAAAAGGCAAATATAATCCATCACTATCATCAAATGTGAATTCACTCTCTGTGGGGATTGAGTTACATCTAAGAAGTCATGGTACTGCATGTCATTTTGCAGACCTCATTAGAGTTTTTCAAATCTGGGTTTCAAACTTTGGCTTCTGAATTCTTTTTTAGGGGAGTAAATTGTTCCCATTTTCAGAGAGTTGCTGGGAGCTCAGCAGGCACATCTTGTTGATACCAAAATGTTTTCTTCAGTTGCTTCAGATTTTTATAATCTATTGTATTGCTTTGTAGAATATATCTGCATGTTTCCCAGTGTAGTGGGACTTCAGTGATGTTTGGGATTTTGAGTCCTGATATAAATTTACTATTTTCACATAACTGTGATTTTCTTTCACAGAATCATCCTTTAACTCAGACTTCTGTCTTTGATTTTACAGTTCAAGGTATTCTTATTTGCAGTTACTTTACTGTTTCCTTCTGCTCTGTTGATTTTGTGAGAATCAACAAAAGTAAAATCTGTGAATAAATGTTCGTGAGATGTTTATGAATAGTGGCTGGATGAGCTGCAGGAGTGGATGGAGTAGATTGTGAAGAGATGAGAAAGTTGGCATTGGGAAATTCAGAGTGAGAGAGAAATAGATTTGCCTTCATTGAAGGGTCATGGGAATGGCTGATTTCATCCTGAAATCTATATCCACAGTTGGAGGCAAGGAGGCTTCCAGTAGTTTTGCAGAATTAAATGCAAATGCCATAACCTTTGCACCTTAAATGATGGTGTTTAGATATGCTGGGGTTTGTGGTAATCATATGATTCTTGTTGAATAGACTCAAAATGTTACACCACCTTGGATAATGGCATTTAGAGCCAACTAAATATCTTTGTTATCATTTTATAGCTTGGTTATGTAATCTCCATCTCCAAGTAGCTGTAACAGTGGTTTGAAGTTCTGTTTATGTGATTAACTTAATTTCTGATTTTTTTTTCCTCTATTATTAAGTAGTTGTCGTTGAATCTTCAACACAAAAGAAACTTTGTATTTATTTCTTCTGATTGCCCTGTGACATTACAGTGCATTGCGACTTGTGGTAACTTTTGCATTTTCAAACTTGCGAGTGGTATGAAGCCTGCTGCATTGGAGACGGCCTGTTTTCTCACAGGTGCACCCTCAACCCTTTTACCATGACACATCGAAAGCTGTTGTGTTGGGAAAGTCAGGAGGCTCTTTGGGGGACTGTAATGGAAAGTTTTATTGAGGGGAATAGGGTAATGATCACTCTATGTTTGGCATATTTTCTGGATTTTGATTTTTGTTGAGTTATTTTCCATGGAACATTTTAAACATCTATGCTTCCGTAGCTCATTCCTGCTCCCTCTCTTCTAATAAATTAATGGAGCTGTTTGCTGTGTTCTTACAGCCTTTCACCTAACACTAAATGACTTCTTCCCTGTAAATTACCAGTATATTCAGGAAGCCATTGAATAATTGGTGGTGATTTAATCTAGTTTTGTGGAAAGGTTGGGATAGAGTTGGCTTTTTACAGAGGCACTGAAGATGGTGGGTTTTTGTAGCTAGTTAAGGAAAGTCTGCCTAAGGGGTACAGAAAGAAGGTTGAAAGGACATTTTTCTGTGAAGTCTGACGAGGCTCCTGACTCAGGCCAACTTCAATTCAAGGCAGGAGTTGCTGTTCTGAATGTCCAGGCAGAGGTTATCCCACCAAGATTCCAGCTGCTCCATGGAGGCGAATGGAAGCTGTCCTCATAAAATAATTTACATTGAGGTAAAAGTCTAATCTAGGAAGTGTTACTCTGGTGAGAATCCATAATAACTGTTTAAGCCTTTTGTGTCTTCAGACATCATGGGCAAATGAGTTCCCATCTGCTGCTTATCTTGGGCCAATGCTGCGCTGGAGGTACTGCTTTGGATTGAGTAACTACAATGCAAAAATAGTAGCAGATTATTGATAATATGGGTGGTTAAAAACACCAACAAGTAGATTTAGGGTCTGGATGAGATTTTAGGATTGTATTGAGAACCTAATGTTTAAGGAATTGTCTGTGAACAAATTAATTAAGGTGACTGCTTTAAGGTGTTCTATTTTCTTTAAAATACTGCCCCCATATGGATGTAGTCAGAAGACACAGTAGAGGTAGGGAAGGCATTTTGTATAATAAAACCAGTTTTCATTTTTTTGGTCAACTCTCAGCTCTTAGAGTTCAACTTGCTTTTACTTGCTTGGTACTCAAGCAAAACAATTTATGGCAAGGTAGGTGCTGGTGCCCTTGAAGAGATAATTGAAAAAGAAATGCACTTTTAGAGTAATTGTAACTCATAATTTTGCAAATGCACCTGTAGTCAGCAGGCTTTCTGGAAATTCATCTTACTGCCAAATAGAGATACAACACTTAAACTTTATTTGTAAGTGATTTCTTATGTAAGTGAGCTGCAAACTTTTAAAATCCATTTGAATATTTTAAAATTATTTTAAAAATAGAGTTTGACCTCCAACTTTTGAAAAAGTTATGTAGCTGGTGTATGCAAGTGAATTAAAGGTGATTTTTGTTAAAGCTCAGCATGGTAATCTGAAAGAAATACATGTTCTCATTTAGTTTATGTAACTGTTTTTTAAGTTAATTTTATTGCTAGAGATCTCTGGTTTCTGTG
This sequence comes from Peucedramus taeniatus, assembly GCA_013400575.1. NCBI lineage: Eukaryota > Metazoa > Chordata > Aves > Passeriformes > Fringillidae > Peucedramus > Peucedramus taeniatus. The sequence continues at coordinate 11,038 of WBNO01021204.1, read as the reverse complement.
AGTGAGTAATAAAAAAAAAAAAAAAAACTCATCTTTTTTTCCAGAATTTTGTGTGGTTCACTGTAAAGTACTAAATTTTCAGTCCTGAAATGGTTGGATTGAAAGTTTATTTTTAACAAGCCCACACAGTAAAATCCAAAAATAAGGAATTAATAAAGATTTGCTATTGCCACCACAGCATTTTTTTAAATGACCATTTCCAGGCAACTAGGAGAACAGTTAAATTTTTTTTAATCAGCTGAAGTGTTACAGTGTTGAGTGTTCTTTATTTATTCCAAGTAGCTCATTCAGTAAATTCTTTGAATGTCCCGAAGGGCTCTCTGTGGAAAGGATGTTTACAAGTACAAAGTCAGTGTTATAGTTATACTATATGCTTGCTTAATGCCTGTTTGTTTTAAACACACTGATACAGGTTAGCATTTGCAATATTAACTTTGTTAAGCACAGTGACAACACTTTGTAATCTTTAAAATACAGCCAGGAGTGGTTTGATTTCTTTTGTTTCGATGAAAAAACATTTTCTGATTTCTTCTGCATTTTAAGACCATTAAAATGGTACTAAACAACAATTTTTGCTGTGTACAGTATTATCTTCCCCATTTGACATCAAGAAAATCTTTCATTCTCTTCAGCTGTATGTGTGTAATCTGATAAAACTCATTTTTCAAATGAAAAAACATGATCTTGCCTCTGAATTTTGAATTTATTTTGGATAGTGTTTGTTCATTGTCTGTAGGAGAAGGATTGAGTAAATGTAGGCATTTATATACTTTTATATCTACAGTAGACCTTTGTAAATACTGCTGAATTATCATTCCAGTAACTCATTAATTTCATTTTTCAGATCTATCATAAGACTGAGGCTTTCATTTGCAATATTGGAATTAAACTTACCTAAAAAACCATATAAGACCAAATGAAAAAAGGAATTGCAGATGTCCCCTTGTTGTAAGAATAGCAAGCTCTGCATGATTATCTATTAGCAGCAGAATTGTTTGTGTGTTGTAATGTTTAGCAATTTGCCTTTCAAGCAGGCAATGCTGCAAAGCGGCACAAAGATCAGCAAGCCGTGTGCGACTGTGTACGCTGCTGTTCCCTGGGAGCAGCAGGAGAAGAATGGAAACATTTTAAGCTATGGGAAATGAAACAGAAGCTCAGCAACATATCATTCATGCCCTAATAACCTATTGATAATTAGGATATAATATGGTTTAGCAGGAGTGATAGTATTTTAGGAAAGAAATTAGGTTAAAAGAATGTTTACTTCTGACCCCGCTTTGCAGCCTGATAAGAATTAAAGTCATGCTCAGTAGAAATGCATCTGCTGCTCTCCTGTGCCATTTTAGGGCTGATGTAAAAGCCAATTGCACAGAAGATAGTAGTAAAATGACTACAGAGAAAAATTAGCTGACATAGAATGGAGTGGAAGAGCAGCTGTTGAAGTGGAGCTGACTGACACACTCCTTGACTTGTGCCTTATTTTCCTTAAGGGAAAAAGCAAGATCCACATGGTCTGAGTTAACTGATTGTTCTGCAACACCATTCCAGTGAATTTCTGAAGTGAGAATAGAAAATATTAAGAAGATTCTTGCTCTATTACAGTAACATTTATTAAAATAAATAAAAAAAAAAAAAACAAAAAAACCCCAAAAACAAACAAACAAACAAAAAAAAACCCAAACAAACAAAAAAAAACAAACCAACAAAAAAACCCCAAAAAACCCCAACAAAATACTGTCAAAGTTTTGCTGAATTTCACTTTGCTGCTTCTGAATTTCTTTTCATTTATGTTTTAGCTAAATATGTTCAACTGAAGAATGCATTTGAAAGGCTATTTTCATATTTGGCTTACAGCATCAAAATGTATGCAAGACAGCAAATCTGCTTTATTGGTAATTTTTGTATAAATTTAAAATAGAAATGCTGCTGACCTAGTAGAAGCTTTATAGATTATGATAATTTGCTGTATGAGACCTGTATTTAATGATTACCATTAAACATCTGTTACCTAAATTGAGTTACAAATGAGATTATTCTAAAGTATTTGTCACACTGTAAAAGTAAATGGTACCTTCAAAAAATAAATTGTATTACCAGTTTAGAAAACTCAGCATAGTCAAGAAACAAAACCAAAAGAGTAAGTGTAGGACAACATGTCTGTAAGAGTATGGGGTATATTGATGGGTCAAAAGTGAAAATACTACATTTCTTGAGGGGCTGGCTACATTTGAAGAAAAAAAAAGAGGACAATGAGAATAAAGATATTTGGTGCGTTGGGAATAATATGGGCTTGCAAAAGAACATGAGACATGAAAGGAAGCTATTGGATAACAGAATGGATGGAAGGAAGATTAAAACTCAGAGTAACTTTGGTTAGAATTAAAAAGATATGAAACACAAGTGATTGTATCAGTATATAAAGAACATAAATTAGTTATGCCTTAAAAACATATTTTTAAGCTTTGGTTTGGGCAATGTAACCTGTAAATGTTGCCATACAGTTAAATATTTGGGGTGGGTTTTGAATACTTGATCTCCACTATGACCAGCTGTCTTTCCAGAGTTTCCCATGCTATCATTTTCCATTGATTCTCTGAAACTTATCAAAGGACCAAAACATAGTGCCAGGCTGCTCCATTTAGTTCATTTCAGTCTTAATAATATACCATATTCTTGTGAGGAAACTCTTAGAAAATTTTAAAAGAAAAAAAAAAAAGCCCCCAGGCAAGCAAGAAAACTCATGCCTCTTCTGTTGTCTCATCCTCTAAAACTGCTGTATTTGCCACTGTCTTCTTTAGTGTCACAAAGGACCATCAACTTACAGCAAGACACGGTATTGGTGTATTGGTGCTTTTCATCCCCAAATACAGATAAAATTTTCTATTCACTCCAGCAAAGTAAATGTTGTAGCGGAAATTTTGCAGCACAGTACAAAGATATGGAGATTGAATGTATTTCTTTGTAGTTCCCCAGCAGAGGTGACAGAGTCCTCCTCCTTTATTTGGAGCTTTGGTGGGGCACCATAGGGTCCATTTTTCTGCCCATGTAGCACCGCTAAATTTGACCTGAATCACCAGAGGGCACTGCTGGGTCTCTTTAGGGGCCCATAGTGTCTGTCTGTGCCTGGGAGAGAGTTGATGGTTATAGAGGAAGCTATATTTTTTCATAGCCTATTCTCTCATAATACCTTTTTTCCTTCTTGACCCAATAAACTGTCTAGAAAAAAAATTATGGAAGATGCATCTACTGAGGTTTGGCGTGAGTTTGTTTCTTCCTCCTCTCCCTTCCATTTCATCATGGCAGCATGTCTTATACATTCCTTCTTCAGGCACCTAAAGTATAATTCATGGGCTGTCACTTAAGATCCACAGTATCCACATTAATCCTACATGATTAACCAGTAATCATGGAATTCTGTGTGCCAACTCAATGCTTCCATTGGACAATATGAAAACCGTGATGCCTGTAGGAAAATAATACATTTGTAAAAGGAGACTGGCTTCTCTCAGTATTTAAAATTTACACTATATGCTATACACTATAGCTCACTTTGTAATGACAATAAAAAGGGTAAGGTTCTTCAAAAAACATCATCTGAGTCTTCAGCTTAAAGAACATTTACAAACATTTTGCAGTAATGGAAAATACTTTGAAGACATTCAGAACTGTAGGCTGTTTCTGAACGTGGCAGTCGTGACAGGAAAATAAACTTTAATATACATTACATTTGAACTTTATTATTTGACTCTGCTATACTGAAGCTTTAGTGCCATGAAGTTTCTTCTCTCAAACAGTTCTCTGGAGGTAGGGCTGATTGAGGGTAATCTCCCATAAGCACTTTGCAGGCGCTCTATCAGTTCTGTGTGTGTCAGTATGAGATGGCTGCTGGTACTCAAGAGGGAAAGATCCTACACAGTCAGTCTGTGCCAGCATTCCCTGGTGGAGCTGGGGGCTTGGGAGTTCAGGGCATAGCCAGACCAGTCCAGGAGGATGGGCTAGTTCTGCTGGAAGGTGCTGGGAGCTGTGTGTATGGGTTCTTCAGTGTATATATATATATATATATATATATAATTTTGGAGGAGTGTTTTAAACAGAGTTTAAAAACAAAGAATCAAAAAGGAGTCTATATCTCAACATTTCTAGATGTTACAGCAATACTGGTATCTGTTACATTAAAAACTTGTCTGTAGAATATATTAGAGGAGTTAATGCTAAGTGGTTTTGTCATATTGGAAAGAAACTATTGTTCTTCTATAGGGTAATACAAGACTGAATTAATTTGTGAATTTTTATTAGTAAATGGCTAATAATCACAATGTTTTATTGTACAAAATGTGCTGAACATGAAACACCTGTTGTTCAAAACATCAGATTTAAAATACTGTCTCTTTTTTTTCAGTGCCTGTAGCCACTTCACTAGCCTTTACAGTTGGAGAGTGTAAGTGTATGGGCAAAACTACAAGAAGTCAGATTAGATCCACAGATGATCTAATTTGCTTTATTCTGTTTAAGGGAAAAAGTCATATCTAATAAAGAAGTATATTCTTTGATGTTAAAAATGCTCGTCTTTCATGTTTGAGAACCTTTTTTTACCTTAATCTTTAAGCACAACTAGTATTCATTACACTGAGGTCTGACAAAAAAAACATGTTTTAAACAGATTATTTTTAAGTGGTGCATTACCTTTCTACCATACTTCTGAGGCAAGAGACATACAACTTTATGACACTACCTCTTTTACTTGATTGTAGCTTATGAATATTTGACATGGTTGTAGCTTATAAATACACACCTAGGACAGACAGAGAAAAGTCACAGTTTAAGTGAGGTTATATCATCTTGCCATCCACATTTACTTTAAATTGTCATCTTTTGAAATGGGTTAATTTGCTTTCTCACAACTCAGTTTCATTCACATTTAAATACTGCTTTTGTGTTTTGTTTCATTCTGGGCTTCTGTGATTGAATTACAACTATCATAGTATTTATATTTTACAATTTTTAGAATTATTTCAGATATGGAACATCTTTTTCTTAGTGTCTGGGAGTTTTAATACAATTCAGGTTTAGCCTATTTTAATCATAAGCATTCACTAAAATCTGTTATCCTGCTCTTCTGTAGCTGAATGTATTGACAGATGAAAGCAACTAGACTATTCAAAAATATGAATCCTTTAGACTGTTAAATAATCTTTCTTGTAAGTTTGTAAACACAGTACAAATTGTTAAAACAAAATCATAATTCAGCTTTTGATAAAGATCTGATGCTGTGCATGAAGAAATTCTGTATTGTGTGGTTGGGTGAAAAGGATTAATGTAGAATGTGGCATAAAATCATCTGCATTAGAATATGTGAAGGTGTTAGGAACAGGTGCTTTTAATGAAATAACTGAGGATGCTGTTGGGTCTCCTGAGGTTTGACAGATGCAGACACTAACGTAAACATGCTCTTGTGACCACCAAGCAGCACGATAAGATACTTGCTTACTCAGTGTCCTTTGCTTATTTCATAGCAAAACAGGAGCATTCCAGCTGACTGTACAAGAATTCAGAGCAAATTCTGTTAAATAATGTGCTTCCAGTATGTCCGTAACTGTAGCAGACTGCTGTTGTGAGTCTCCCTAAAGGCATACTGTAAACACTACCGGACTGATATGAAGAGAATATACTTTCTGTAAGTTAAGGAGGTACTCAAGTTATTTAGTGTGTAAAAACAACTTGGATATTCCTAGCTATCAAGGATGTGTAATTATTTTTCGACAAATTCTCTGGATTGTAAGAAAAGATGAAAATTCTTTTCTTTGCCTGTATCTAAAATAAGAAGATAAGATAAAAAACTTCCAAGGTTGTCATATTCACTATTGATCTGCTTTTCTCTTGGACTGGAAATAGCTAAGTAAACCGAGTTATTCTGAGCTATCTTGTCATGTTCTTCAGTCGGACGCTGTTCAGCATGTAGCTTGTCATTCCGGAGATAGCTCAGCATGGACTAATATCCACTGAAGATTTGTGTGTTTTTAATAGCCTTTGGATTTGGTATAAATTTACATTAAAGGAGAAAGCAGCTACGCAGCAGCAGTATCAAGGCAGATAAACTTTATTCTACATGAAATTCATGATGTGGTAAGGAGGAAGAAGCAACTGAAACACAGCAGGTATGGTATCGCTGTTTTTGTTACCAGTGTTTATCAACTGGTGTTCTCCTAAACCCACGACTTCATGAAGCTTTAAAATTACTTAGTGCATGAACTAAGAGTTTTGTTTGAATAACAACTGCATATTTGAAATGTACATTTAGTTCAGTCACTTTTTAGACGGCCTTTAAAGGTTCTCACAATTCTCCCCCACTGAAAATCCCAACCCAAATGCCAAGTATCCACTTAGTATCACAAAATATAAAGCTGTTAACAGGCCCAGTGCTTTATAAACATCTGTATTTTATTCCAGAATTCTGGTTTTCACATGCAGTGTTATAATCGTAATAAAGGACTATGAGGTTAATGAGCTGGGAAAGAAGCAGCTGGTCAGAATTATTTCCCTTAATAACTAGAGAAGATGAGGTAAAATCCTCTAGCTTTCTTTTCTCTTCCAGGTACAGAAACACCATAGCACGGTCGCTGTTCTGTTCACCTCTTGGTTTTAGAACTGGCACCTCTCCAGCCCCAGCACAGAGATACAGCTCTGACATATCTGGATTAGCAAATGATTTGTTTAGATAGTGCTATGGTTACATGGTAGGAGCCCCATAGGGCCCCAACATGTGGTGTCAGGCAGAAAATTTAAAATTGCAGGGCGTATCTAAAGCATGGCTATAAGTAAGTGTTCCTTTTAATGTTTCATTACTTAGATCTCTCTTCACTTATTTTCTTACTGTTTTTACCTGATTGAATTTATTTTTTATTAGTCTTAATAGTCTGACTTGAGCACTAAAAAATGCAGGCAAACTTGATCTAAATAGTTTTTACAGGTATGGTTTTTGCTGATTTGTAAAATATGACGCAAGAGCACATACCACTCTTTTGGAACACATCCCCAGAAGATCTGCTCAGAAAATTAGTATTCTGAAGACAACATGATATATTGTCAGCCATCTGCAGTAATATTTGCTTTGTAAATAAACTCAGTGTTCTTTTAATGCCTGTGCAGATGTTTTATACAGTTTACTTAACACTTCTTTTGCTAAAAATCTTAAGTGAGGTTTGCAAAATCATAAAGCTCCAGTGTTCAGCTTACTGCCAAAATTATACGAAAGGTTACATGTTTCTGTTTATTTGTAACATCTCTTGCAGAAGACACTGTAAAAATGTGAAACCTGGTTTCACTTAAAAATCAGTTTTTCAAGACGAACATATTTAAAACTCCACTATGACCTAAATGTGTGGCAGCAGCTTTCTACACTTAGACTAGTTAAGATATGCAGTTTTGTTATTTTCCTTACCTGTGAGTTTACAGTGCCCATATTGAGAAGTTTATGTATTTTTTAAACACAATATTTGTTTTTTTAAATAATAACCATGTAGACAGTGTTGTTGATTTTTTGAGTGAAGAGGACCGTTCACATAATCCCCAAAATGAAAGTGAAATTCCTATTCTCCATCTAGTTAAGCATAGATTTAAAACATTGACTTAATTAAACATAATTTTGGATTTATTATTCAAAATGTATGTAATTAATTAAAATTTAACTTCAGGGTTTTTTTAAAAGCTTAGCAGTGGTGGAAGAGGTTAAAAAATAGATTTGATAATACATTTGTTTACATAATACAGTGAATGCTTTAATATATATTAAGCGTAGTTAATAAAACCCAGATTTTCTAGAATTCAGAAATATTAGTTAGCCTCTCTTAGATCTACATGAGTGGGAAGATACCATTCATAAATCTCAACACCATGTAAGAATGTGTATTTCAGCTTGAAGGAAAATGAGGTTATTATACTAGGTGTTTCAGTTTTTTGGGTGCATCATGTTTAGCACTTCTGAATCTTCATAAACACTCATCTTGTCAGCTGACTTTAATTGTATGTTCTAAATTCAGAAACATAATGGTATTGAGAAGAATAGCTTCTATGTCAATTAAATGATGATTTTGTAAAAATAGTAAAAGTCAAATAGAAATGAACTGCACATACTTTGGCTTTGTTTGCAGTTTTGTGCATTAATTTCTGATGTGAAAAAGCACAGTTAGTTTTTCTGCTGGCTGTGTTGAAGGCTCACAGCATTGTTTGAAAAGAAAAAGCAAATTTTATAATAAACAAGTTTGGCAATCTGGATATCTCTTAGGATATTCTGAATGTTGTCTTCCATTGATTTTTTTTTTAAATGATCCTTCATGAAATTTATACTGTACTGTGCCATGAAGATTTAAACATCACCTTTAACTTAATTCCTTGATTTTTTTGCCCTTTAAATGGACTGTAAACATGTTTGTTATTTGTCTGTTGGTGATTATATTATTGAGAAAATTACTTCAATAATTCAGAATTTTTATTACATTTACCTGGAAACCTGAATGAATTGAAAGATTATTTCAATTTGTAAAAATATTTTAAAACACTCCAAAAAGCATTCAGTCATAAAGGCAGGATGACCAACAGCCTTCTTCAGTATTACTTGTGTTAGTGCTTTGTGTTAATTCCTTGCTTTTCTTACATTTTTAATATTATTGCTTAATCTCTGTAAAAGCTGTGGTGAGTTTTCCTCTGCCCAACTAAGATTCTTCTTTAATCTGTATCTGCAGCATTCATAGTGACCATCACCATTGTCTATAAAGTCTGAATTACTGTACATTTCTAGTACAGTAAATACTAGTTCAGGAAATAACCAAATAATTAGGGAATATCTGATATAAATTCTTCATTGTAGTCAGTAAATATGATGGTATTCTAGAAGGGGATCGAATTGGTACCAGTAAAGGTGTGATTTTGTATCTAATGTAGACATGACTGAATTTGGGATTAATAAATAATTGTCTATTTTTAGATTTTGTTTATTTACCAGAAGATTGTGCAAAGAAAAGCTATTTATTCTGATGAGTTTGCTAGCGTCCCAGATGAATGCTAGAGAATTAACAGAAAAAACTGGGAATGAGGAATCCAGATTGTGCTCTGTGCACTAAATATGCTCATAGGTAAATTCAATTTACAGAATTTAGAGCATTTCACAATATGCAGTAACAGGGCATTTTTTTCTCGATATTTGTGCTGTGTGGACATTTTTCAGTTAAGAGTACCCTGTATATCTTGAAAAGAACCTCCACTATGTCATGTAGTTACCTTGAAATCTTCTTTCTGAAATCTTTTGGAAGTACAACACATTCCCACTCTGAGGATGGCTCCTCTGTTGTAGGTGTGAATAGAATTATTTACACATTTGAGATGTTAGTTTTTGCCTGTTTGTGTCTTGGTATAACCATTTCAGTGTATGTGGAGATGCTCATCTGTCCTCTCTGCTTTCTTACATGTAGGTTTCAAAAGTTGATTAACGCTTTTTGGTTTTACATGACAGGTGTAAGTCTTTCAAAGTGGTACTGTAAATCTCAAATTATCTTTAATGGACTTGTGGCATTTCATTCAAATTTGGAATTAAGTTAATTTGATATTAATAAGTGTACCTCTAAAATGTGAATGGCCTTAATTATGTAAACTGAGTGCACATTTGATGACATAGCTTTCTGTCTATTGTAATTCACAAATACTTTTGAAAGCATTGCCTACACAGATAGTTACTCCAAAAAGGACCAGGACTGGCTTTCCTTTAGAAAGTTTGCAAATTTTGTGTTCAAAGTACCTAAGACTTTTATATCTTTCTCACTGAGTAACCAAGCACCACAAATTTCATATTTTCAAGGTTGTTATTTTAAAGAAGACATTTGCTTTCAACTTGAGCTCTGTGTATCAAGTTTCTCTTCAAGTGCACATATTAAAAAAAGAAAAGGGGAAAAAAAGGGTAATGGCTGAATTGCCTGTGTGATTTTACCTGCCTTGCTGTATCATGACTTCAGTGTAACACACGGAGGCTATTTTTATTCAGGCTCATTGTTTAGCATTTATATGCTGTTTATTTCAGTCTTGAATCACTGTTATAGAGCATGAAGTCTTAAGCAATAAAAAGGAATACATGAATTAATTAGGACTTCCTATTTAGAAGATATATGTAGTTTTTAGTTCTTCCTTTACTTACATTACTGCTACAGAAAAGCATAACCTTATGTGGAATTTCTATTGTCAATCTTGCATGCCTTTCTAAGTTACTTTCATTTTCCTCTGCTTCTCTGACTGTGGGTGCGTTGTTTTAATTGAGCACCTCAGACATTATGTGAAATCATCTATGTGTTTTCTTTTGCCTCTGAGAAGCTGTAATGTTTAAGTAGAAAGAAAGCAGAAACCACAGCTGTATATTATTCAAATTACTTTTAAAAGGAGGTGCATGAGGCATCTACTGCTGAAGAGATTTCAGCTTTATAGCTGAAAGTGCAAGACCAGTGGTATCCATAGTCACAACACTACAAATGTTCAACTGCTAAAGAAGGAATGAAAATAGCTCCCTTGGTGCCCTGTTGCCGTAGGGGAAGAATCCTGTTGCAATTCCCAAAAGTATACTGCAGTAAGAAATTGCAAAATACAGTTTTGGCAGATGATAGTGAGGTGTTTATAAATGCAGAAGCTGAACTGTATTAAGAAACTTCTTGGCAGTTTTCAAGAATTTGCTAGTTTTACTTTGAAATCCATATTTTAAAAAATATGTAACTGAATGTTCTATTGAAAATCACTTTGAAGGAGATATATTGAGGCATTTCTCATTTTAATTAGATCATTAGCTCCCAATCCTCTTAAAATGTTGTGTTAGTCAAAGAAAAGGCGTGGTAGCACTCTACCAATCCAGTCATAAAGAGAGGGAGGATGCAATTCTGTTACCAGTGTGGTAGCATATACTGGGGTGCACAGTTAACTGCCTAAAGGTCGTAGAAATAATAATTTGTAAATTTAGTAAGCTTTACTCTGCTGTTTTTCATAGTGGAAAACTTGAGAGAGATTATTA
>WBNO01021199.1:628-18017 GCA_013400575.1 Peucedramus taeniatus | reverse complement strand
CAGAGGGGAGGAGGAGGAGGAGGAGGAGGAAGAATTCCCGGCTCCAGCCCCGGCTCCAAGGATAGCACCAAGCTCTGGTCTCGAACACAGAGGAAGAATCAGATCTGGAGTAGAAAAATAAGGCTGGAACTGTCCGAGAGATTAAGGACAAGAGGGAATTCCCTTCTGGACAAGGAATCCCGGGCTGGACTCGGCAGCGGCCGCGCGATTCCCGGCGGGCGGAGCCTGGAGCGGGATTTGGGATTTGGGATCAAACTCTCCAGAAAAGGCTTTGCTGGGGCGGCGGGACAGGGAGGGAAATGATTGGGACACGATCCCGTTTTCCCTGCTCTGCTCTCCCCAAGGGCTGGGGGGGACATTCCCGAGCCCTGGAATTCGGGACACAGCGGGAGCATTCCCAGGAAAAGCCGCACAGGTTTTAGTGTTAAAAACGTGGCATTTCCCGACTTTGCTGCAAAGGCAAATGACGGCGGACCGAAATCCAGGAGCAGCGACATTCCTGCAGCCGGGGAGGGGACACGGAGCGGCTCAGCCCAGCCCGGCCCCGCTGGGCATTCCAGAGGAATTCCCCTCTGGAAAGGGGCAGGAGCAGCTCCCGGCGCCCGGGCAGCCCCAGGGACCCCCCCAGCAGCTCCAGGTCGGGGATTTACCGGGAATCCAGGCATCGCAAATCCTTCCGAACCCAATCCAAAGCTTTTGGGGGAATGGGGGAACTCCCAGGATCTCACATCAGCTGTGGCTGCGTTGTTTTTATCCCTCTCTTCCCAAAAACCCTGCTCAGGATAACCGGGAATGGCCTCTCCCTGCGGCGGTCTCGGGAAATCTTTTCCTGGGATTCTGGGAATGTCTCCCAGGAGCTGCTGAGCCCCAGGAGGGGCCCTGGGGACACGGACTGGGCTGGGACACTGCACCCCAATCCCGGGATCTGTCCCTTCCCGACAGATCCGCTGGGAATTCCTGGAGCTCTCCCAAGCATCCATCAACCCCAGCACTTTCCAAGGGCTCCATGGAAACATCTCCTGTTCCCCTTTTCCTGTTCCCCCTTTCCTGCTCCCCTTTTCCTGGATCCCCTTTCCTGGATCCCCTTTTCCTGTTCCCCCTTTCCTGGATCCCCTTTTCCTGTTCCCCCTTTCCATGATCCCCTTTTCCTGCTCCCCTTTTCCTGCTCCCCTTTTCCTGCTCCCCTTTTCCTCCCTCTGTGCCAGGTTATCCCTGTGAGATCCAAGCATTCCCAGTTAAATCCCAGTCCCAGATTCCCAAGGAATGGGAACAGAACTGGTCCTTCCACTCCCCCTCCCCACCTGCCCTAAACTTCCCTGGACACTTCCCAGGCCCTGGATTTAGTGGGAAGAATTCCAGTGTGGAAAAGGGAGATGGGAAACGCCGGGAATTTGCTGATTCGAGTTGAAACTCCCCCAAAAGTCGATTTTCCCAAGATTCTGGATGCACCAGGAAGCTCTTTCCTTTCCCTTCCCTCCCTTCCTGAATTTGGGGACAGCACAGAGACCCCCCAAAGATCCCGGCCTCCCCCAGCTCCCTAAAATTCCTCCTGGGATCTCTCCCAGCTGAGAATTCCCCGGCAGGGCCATCCCTGGATCCGGGAGGAGCTGAGGGATGCAGGGAAAAGCTTCCCCAGGCTCCCTTTGGCCATTCCCAACAGGGATTCTTCCAGCTGGATTTGGGGATTTTTGGGCTTTTTTTGGAGTTTTTTTTGTACTGATTTTCTACAAAACAGCTCCCACCTCGTCCCTTGTCCAGAGGAAATTCCTGCTGAGGGGGCTCTGACTGGATCCAGGTCCAGCCCTCACATCCCACTGGGAATGACCCCCCCTCCTCCTCCTCCTCCAGCACCCCTTTCCCAAATCCAAATATCCCAATTAAAAAATCCCCCCTCCCCTCCTCCCTCAACCTGGGTAATTTAAAATCCTGATTCCAATTTTTAACCCCACTTTCCTTCCTTGGGAAGCAGCCTCTCCTTCCCTAAAACCCTCGCTTCCAAATCTATTTTTCCAGGATTCTTTTTGGGTGTTTTCTTTTGTTTTTCTTGGTTGTTTTTTTTTTTTCTTTTCTCAGGGTTTTTTGTTTTTGTTTTTGTTTTTCTCAGGGATTTTCTGTTTGTTTTTCTCAGGGATTTTTTGTTAGTTTTTCTCAGGTTGCTTTTTTGTTTTGTTTTTGTTTTTCTCAGGGTTTTGTTTTTGTTTTTCTCGGGTTTTTTTTGTTTCTCTTGGGAATTTTTAAGTTCTGTTTGAAGCCAGCGCTGAGTTTTTACCCCTGGGTGCAGGTGGAGCTGTGGAGGAGCCTGGATCCCGAGGCTGGGTGGGGATTCCCTTCTGGAGGGACCCACAGCTATAGGATGGTGCAGGGCTTTTTGTCCTTAAAGGGGTTCTCGGAAGCGGGAACTCCCACCAGGAGAGGATCGTTCCGGGCATGCTGCTCACAGTAACTCATCAGCTCCGAGGAGGCTTTGGACACCTGGATTTGGGGGGAAGAAAGCAGGAATTTGGGGGATAATAGCACCTCGGGGTCACCAGCCATTCCAGGATTTCTGGGGTTTGACATCCAGCTTTTCCCAACAGGAACTTGGTGGAGAAAAACGGGAATGGGGTGTGGAAAATCAGAGTTTATAGGGAGGAGTGTGGGGAAATGTCCCAGCTGAGAACTTTAAAAGGAATGTTGTATCTGTGGTTTTCAGGGATTTGGGATGAGCTCTGAGGATGCTTTAAAGATGTGGAGATTGGAGAAAAAAGCAGGAGTTTGTGGGAATATTCCCAGCTCGGAGTCACCAGTGCTTGCAGGATTTTTTGGGATTTAAATCCAGCTTTTCCCTTAAGGACTGAAAAGGGAATTCATTGCAGCTGTGTTTTCCAGGGATTTGGGATGAAAAAGGGAAGGAAAAGATTCCCTGAGTGCAGCCTCTTGGTAAGGTCTGGAAAACCTTAGGATCCATTATTTAAGGCACTGCTTGCTTTAGTTCCAAGCTGCTTTTTGGGGAGAGCCTGGAGGGATCAGAGGAGGCTCTGGACACGTCCCAGTCCCGTTTTTTAATTTCAGTTCCTCAATGACACAGGGCAGAGATGGAGCCACATCTGGAGGTTCCTCTTTTCCTCCAAGCCTCATCCAGCCTGCCCTGGGCACTTGCAGGGATCCAGGGGCAGCCAGAGCTGCTCTGTGCCAGGGAGAGAATTCCTTCTGCACACCAACCCTAAAATCACCCTCCTTCCATCCAAACCCATTTGTCCTTGTCACCACACCCTGACGCAGAGAGCCTCTCTGGCTTCCCTGGAGGCCACTCCAGGGATCCTGGAATGCTGGGGGCATCCTGCTGGGGCAAACTGGGATCTGTTCCCACTGCCACGCTCACCTTGATCCTCTCGATGCCGGCCTCGATGCGGAGCTGCTCCACGAGCTTCCTGGCCTGGGCTATGTTGTTAGTCGTGGACATTCTCTGCCATCAGCCCCGGGCCCCGGCACAGCAGAATCCTGCAGGAAGCACAGGCACAGAGGGGTTGGGGGTGTGGGGCTGTTCCACTCCATCCCGGGCTGCTGGAATGGCTGGGAAGGGGCGTTCAAGGGACTGGTCCTGCTCCACACCCACGTCCCCCTCGGGGCTGACCCCGTGGCCATGTGCACAGGGAGCTCTGGTGGCTCCAGTGACGCTTGCTGAGGTTGTTTGGAGTTCCCCTTTCCCTGAAGGAGCCCTCGGGATCCCCTTTCCAGGCAGTTCTGTTAAAGCCCTGCTGAGGAGAGCGGAAAAATCCGCCTGGTTCTGAGCAAGGGAAGCTCTGCCCCAGCACAGCCCCGGGCTGGGCACCAAGGGGGGCTCTGGGGGGGCTCCTGGACCCATCTGGACCAGCCCTGGTGGCTTTGGTGTCCCTGGCACCTGGGCAGGTGACATCTGCATGGGGGTCGTGTCCAAGCTGCACATGGGGTGTCCATGGGACCACGTCTGACCTTCCCATGGGATTTATGTCCTTCCCATGGGATTTATGTCCTTCCCATGGGATTTGTGTCCAACCTGCCCATGGGATTTGTGTCCAACCCTCCCATGGGACTTGTGTCCAACCTTCCCATGGGATTTGTATCCAACCTTCCCATGGGATTTCTGTCCAACCTTCCCATGGGATTTCTGTCCAACCTTCCCTGAGGATTTGTGTCCAACCTTCCCTGAGGATTTGTGTCCAACCTGCCCATGGGATTTATGTCCTTCCCATGGGACTTGTGTCCAACCTTCCCATGGGATTTGTGTCCAACCTGCCCATGGGATTTATGTCCCACCTTCCCTGAGGATTTGTGTCCAACCTTCCCATGGGATTTGTGTTCAACCTTCCCATGGGATTTATGTCCTTCCCATGGGATTTGTGTCCAACCTTCTCTTAGGATTTGTGTCCAACCTGCCCATGGGATTTATGTCCCACCTGCCCATGGGGCCGTGTCCCTGCACCCCACAATGCCCTGACAGGGCCTGAACCCCGTTCCTCTGGGTTCCACAGCAGGAACTGAAGGATTTTGTCCCCGAGACCAAAACAATCCCCCCGTCCCTGTCCCGGGGGCAGCTCCAGCCACACCAAAGCCCTTGGCCAGCCACCGTCCCCAGCCTGTCCCTCTGTGCCACCCCCGTGCAGGTGTCCCGGCTGTCCCCTCCCGCCGGTGACTCAGCCCCCGGCCGCTCCTTCCCAGGGCACGGGGGGCAGCTCCCACCCCCCAGCAGACCCGGAGACGGCTCCAGGAGGAGAAGGAGCTAAAGCAAACACGGCGTCGGATCCCGCCGGCCCCGCCAGCCGCCCACTGCAGCCCTCGCAGGGTTTAATTAGAGACCGCTCCGAGCTGCTCCCGGCCCCGGCGGCTTCAAAGCCGAGTTCCCGGCGGGACCGGGCTGGGAGCGCCCGTCCCATCCCAAATCCTCGCCGTCTCGCCTATGTTTAGACATTTCGGGAGTTTATTCCAGACCACAAGGGCGCTCTCGGGGATTATTTTGCTTGGCAGCCGCGTCCCGGCGCGCTCCGAGCTCCTCGGTCCCCGAGCAGCCCCCGGGGACGCTGCGGGGGAACGAGCGGCGCTGCAGCCCCGCGGGAGGATTCCCCGAAACAGCGGCGCTCCTTGGCAACCTCCGCCCTCCCGTCCTGGAAGTCAAGTCAAGCCAGCACGGGGAAGCTGCCAGGGTGAAACCGGGTCTGGTTCTGCGGAAAACGGGAGGAGGAAGGAGGCTGTTCCCGGGGAAGGAGCTCCTGCTCCGGCTTGGGGCGCTCCAAAACAGCGCAGCTGCAGCTCCCAGTGAATCCCAGTGAATCCCAGTGAATCCCAGTTTCTCTGTGCCCAGCATCCCCGTGAATCCCAGCTGAAGCTCCCCAGTGAATCCCAGTGAATCCCAGCTGCAGCTCCCAGTGAATCCCAGTTTCCCTGTGCCCAGCATCCCCGTGAATCCCAGCTGCAGCTCCCCAGTAAATCCCAGTGAATCCCAGTTTCCCTGTGCCCAGCAGGGCCTCTTCCCTCTCCCAAGAGCAGAGGAGGCAGCAGTCGGTGCCGGGTCCCACAGGGGGATCTGAGTCCCTCCCAATCCCAGATCCCACCGTGGGATCTACATTGTTGCCACTCCCAGATTCCAGAGGGGGATCTGGATCCCTCCCAGTCGCAGGAGCAGGGAAAAGCTCCGTGTACAAGTCCAGCTCCCTCTAAACCCGTGCCATGAGCTCAGAGCCCCTCCTGCTGCAGACACCGCCAGAACAACGCTCACATGGACAGGAGTTAGCAGGCAGCTGCGGGAAAAAATGCAAGGAATTTGTGTTTCCAAGTGCTTGCAGCAGCTCAGGATCACCTGCCTGTACTTTCCCAGCTTCCTGTTTACGGAGCGAGGCCGATGAATCAGCCCAGGGAGAGTTCAGAGAACTCCTGGGAGCTGTTCCCACCCCAGCCCTGGCCCTGCAGCACCCTGAGGATCCCAGGGTCCTGCTAAAGGAGCACCCTAAAAACCCCTGGCAAGGTGGAGATGTTTTCCTCCCTGGGGTGGATCCAGCAGTGCCCTGGGGTGGATCCAGCACTGCCCTGGTTGGGATCCAGCAGTGCCCTGGTTGGGATCCAGCAGTGCCCTGGTTGGGATCCAGCAGTGCCCTGGTGTGGATCCAGCAGTGCCCTGGGGTGGATCCAGCAGTGCCCTGGTTTAGGATCCAGCAGTGCCCTGGGGTGGATCCAGCAGTGCCCTGGTTGGGATCCAGCACTGCCCTGATGTGGATCCAGCAGTGCCCTGGTTGGGATCCAGCAGTGCCCTGGGGTGGATCCAGCAGTGCCCTGGTTGGGATCCAGCAGTGCCCTGGTTTAGGATCCAGCAGTGGATTTTAAGGAAATCAGTGCTTGGGAAAGGACGGGGATGTGACGTCTGCAGCCAGGCCGGGGCAGGAAGCACAGTGGGGACACCCAGGTCTCCTGCACATCCTCCAGAAGTGAAGAAAAGACCCCACAGAGCCAGGACTCCTCCTGCCAGGGGGGCAAACCCCTGCAGTGTGGCCTGGGCCCTGCTGCTGGAGCTGCTGGAGCGGGGCCAGCGCTGACTCTTCCCTTCCCTGGATCTGTCCATGACTCAGCACCAGGCCCCGCTCTCCCCTCGCTGCGTCACCCCAAGCCCTCCCCAGCACAGACAAATCCTCCCCAGTTCCTGCCGCAGCATTCCCGGCTCCAGCAGCAGCAGCAGGGTGCTGGGACCAGCTGATTTTCGGGAAGGGCTCCGGTGGCTGCTCCTCGGGCTGTGCCGGGAGCTCTTCCAGCAGGGATGAGGTCACCGGGCCCGCGGCAGATCCCAGCCCAGGAACAGGACACAAACATCTGCCAGCAGCCGGGACACGCTGCAGCACTGACACCAGGGGACTGATACAAACTCGGGCACAGCAGCTCGGGCAGGGAGGGATCACCCGGGGCCAGCCCAAGGACTCGGCTGGGAGGAGGTTGGGAAAGCCGCGATCCCGGAGCGCAGGCGAGAGCTTTGGGAATGATGCAAACAGGTCCCAGGGAGGCTCTGGAGCACTCCTGCCTGTCTTAGGGAAAGCACTGGAGTCAGGATAAAGCCTGGAATGATCAGGGTTTGCTGTTTTAAACCCGTTTGGATACTCTGGACTAAACGCAGGGTGCTCAGAGCCACGTCCTCAGCAGCTCGGTCTGACTCAGGAACAGCCCCCAATCTCTCCTGGGTCCCATCCCTAAATTTCCAGGCTCACACCGTCACAAATCCCGCGTTTTGTGCTCACTGCCGGGAACGCCGCGGGTGGCTGTGCCACCCTCCCGGTGTCCCCACGTCACGGCAGCCCCGAGTGACGGCCGGGCCGGCCCCTGCGCTCCCACGGCGTTCCCCGAGTGCCCGGCAGCCCCGATTTGGGCTGTTCTCCCGGGAAAGAGCGGCGCAAACCCGCGCAGCCCCTGAGTCAGCCACGCGCAGCAGCAGCGGGTGACAGAGCGGTGACAGAGCGGTGACAGAGCGGTGACAGAGCGGTGACAGAGCGGTGACAGAGCGGTGACAGAGCGGTGACAGCAGCGCTGGCTCTGCCGAGCCGTGACTCAGCAGCGGCTCCGTGCTGGAGGAGACGCCTCCTCCTCTCCCATCACGGATCTGGGCTGGCTCCGAGCAGCCCCTGCCCTTTCATCCATTCCTTTACTGGTTTATTTACTGACTTATCCACTGACTTATCCACCGATTTATCCACTGCTTTATCCACTGCTTTATTCACTGCTTTATCCACTGATATCCACCGATTTATCCACTGCTTTATTCACTGATATCCAGTGCTTTATCCACTGCTTTATCCACTGCTTTATTCACTGATTTATCCACTGATTTATTCACTGATATCCACTGCTTTATTCACTGCTTTATCCACTGATATACACTGATTTATCCACTACTATCCACTGATTTATCCACTGATATCCAGTGCTTTATTCTCCGGTTCGCTGCGGGGCTGGAGGACGCGCGGATCCCCGGACCCATCGCTGCCTCTCCCCCCGGCTCGGCCAAGCCCTTCCCCGCCTTTCCCAACCGAAACGCGGCCTCGGGATCGCGGTCACGAGGGTGAAACCGGCCGGGAAGCCGGGCCTGTCCCGGCCTGACGGGCACGCCGGGAACCGGCCCTGGCACGGCTCCCGGGCAGCTCCGTCCCACGGTGCCACCTGCCCGGCACGGCTGACGGCAGCGCGGAAACATTCGCTGATCCGGGAATTCCTCCCATTCCTCTCATAGCTGCGAGCTGCCACTCCTCGAGCACCGCGCGGCTGAGGGGCATTCACCGTGCCAGGACCCTATAAACCCTGCCAGGACCCATAAACCCTGCCAGGACCCTGTAAACCCTGCCAGGACCCTATAAACCCTGCCAGGACCCTATAAACCCCTCAGGACCACATTCACCCTGCCAGGACCCCATAAACCCTGCCAGGACGCCATAAACCCTGCCAGGACCCCATAAACCCTGCCAGGACCCTATAAACCCTGCCAGGACCCCATAAACCCCTCAGGACCACATTCACCCTGCCAGGACCCCATAAACCCCTTAGGGCTGCATTCACCCTGCCAGGACCCTATAAACCCTGCCAGGACCCCATAAACCCCTCAGGGCCGCATTTACCCTTCCAGGACCGAAGTTTTGCTGGTTTTGTCTTCCTTCCCCCCCTCCCCGCCCCAAAAAGTGTGGGATTGGTGCTCATGGATGTGCCCGTGCCTGCTGGGAAGCGCCGGGGGAGCTGCAGCCTCCTGTTCCCTGTGGGGTTTGGGATTTGGGGATGGAGGATGCACTCCTGGAACTCAGCCTTAATAAAACCGTGCTTTTAATTAATTAATTAATTATTTTAATTAATTAAAGAGCAGTCTCACATCTACTACACGGAGCTGCAAAAAACCCCAAACCCGCAGAGTTTGGGGATTCGGGGATGGAGCAGCCCGAGGATCCCTAAACCCCACTGGGACTGGGAATTCAGGGATGGAGCAGCCCCAGGGTTTGGGATTCAGGGATGGAGCAGCCCCAGGGTTTGGGATTCGGGGATGGAGCAGCCCCAGGGTTTGGGATTCGGGGATGGAGCAGCCCCAGGGTTTGGGATTCAGGGATGGAGCAGCCCCAGGGTTTGGGATTCGGGGATGGAGCAGCCCCAGGGTTTGGGATTCAGGATCCAGCAGCTCCCCCGGCTGGAGCGGGGCCAGGAGCCACCGGCAGCTCCATGGAGCGAGCCCGGAGCCAGGAAAAGCGGGGGGAGCCCGGCGGGGGAGCCGGGCTCGCTGTCCCAGAGCCGGCTCCTGCTTTTCGGGATGACCTCATGGTTTTTGGGAACAGAGCGCGGCTGTTGGGGCCGCGGCGCTCGCTCCTTGTCTGGGCAAGAACAAAGCCGGCTCCATTTTCCCTTCACACTTCCTGCAGCAGCAGCTCCGCGCCTCAATGAGCCATTGAATTTTTCCCTGACTGCAGCAAGTTTTTATTCCCTTTTTTTTTCTTTTTTTCCCTCCCTTCACCTCCTTTCAGACCTCCAGATTTCTGTGGCGTGGGACCAGGAGCCATCACAGGGTGGGAAAACTCCCTGAAAACTTCCTAAAAACTCCCTAAAAACTCCTTAAAAGCTCCTGGGCTCTGCTCATTCCATGTCCCACCGACAGCATGGACAGAGCCTTTGGAGCTGCTCCATCCCACTTCAATACACCCAAACCTTAAAATCTGCAGAAACCTGAAGCATCCCCAAGGAATTCATCCCTTTTTTCCTGGGAAGCCCGAAGCCCCCAGGAATTCACCCTTTTCCCTTCCCTCCCACTCCAGGGAGCTCAGGCCTGGCTGGAATCTCCTTCTCCCCGATTTCCTGGGATCAGCCCCATCATTAACAGCCCTTCACTAATGGAGCCTCAGAGCCCCAAGGGAGAATCTTTTCCCTAAGGCAGGAATTCACCCAGAGCAGGAGAACTCAGCCCTGCTGGGAAGCAAAACCCCAAAAACCAAACTCCACAACTTTGGGATGGACACACAGCTCCAGCTTCGGGCTGGAATGGGGACACGGAGCCACTCTGGGATCCCCATCCCCTACAAAGGGCCCTGCTGGGATTGGGGATTTGGGCTCATTCCCATTCTGGAATGGGACATGGAGCTGCTCCAGGATTCCCATCCCCTACAAAGGGCCCTGCTGGGATTGGGGCTCATTCCCATTCTGGAATGGGACATGGAGCTGCTCCAGGATTCCCATCCCCTACAAAGGGCCCTGCTGGGATTTGGGCTCATTCCCGTTCTGAAATGGGGATACAGAACCACTCTGGGATCCCCATCCCCTACAAAGGGCCCTGCTGGGATTTGGGGATTTGGGCTCATTCCCATTCTGGAATGGGGACATGGAGCTGCTCCAGGATCCCCATCCCCTACAAAGGGCCCTGTGGCATCGGGGCCTGGCTCAGTCCCGGCCCTTTCCCGTTCCTGGGACACGTGAGTGACCTTTGGGGCCCGGCCATCACGAGTGAAGCACCCCAGCTGCTCTTCCTCCTCCACCCATCCCCGCAGTCCTGTGACTTTCCCTCCCCAGCTTTGTTTTCATTCCTGCCGCAGCTCGGGAGGGTGACAGCGATGACAAAGCCACCCTAAATCACCCCGAAACGCCACGAGGCCCCAGCCAAAGCGGGGTGAGCCCAGGGGGTCAGAGCCCGCTGGCTCCTGTGCGTGACCGCGGCTGTTCTCCCGCGGGATTTTTGGGAAAAGCCGGTGACTGCAGCATCATGTGAGGGTTTGCAGCTCCCTGCTCGGGGCTGCCTCGGCCACGGGAGGAAGCCCAAGGCTCTTTTCTCTGGTCACGCTGGGCTGGCGGCGCTCCAGGGCTGAGCTCAGGCTGGGGCTGCTGCCAGCGGCCGGCCGGGCTAAAAAAGGGAATTTTCCCCACTGTGTGAAAGGGTGAGGCACGTGAGGGAGCTGCCTGCGGGTCAGCTTTGGGCTGGCTGGGGGTTAAATTTAGAAAGTTATCTGCTGCAGGTTGGGGAAAAACAGGGATAGGGAAAGAGGCGACATTCCTGGAGCAGAGAGGCTTTGCAGAGACTGATTACAGCCCTGCAGGAGCTGGAGGGGTTATTTACAGGTGCCAGGACACAGGGAATGGCCTCCAAACTGGAAAAGGGGACATTTGGGAAGGAATTCCCACCTGTGAGGGTGGGGAGGGGCTGGGATGGGATTCCTGGGGAGGCTGTGGCCTTTGCTGGGGTCTGATATTGGCAGATATTTGATTATTGGATGATGCTGAGATTTGATGGTGAAACAAACACAGAGGAGCCAGCGGGCTCTGACCCACTGGGCTCACCCCGCTTTGGCTGGGGCCTCGTGGCGTTTCGGGGTGATTTAGGGTGGCTTTGTCATCGCTGTCACCCTGCCCTCCTGTGACTTTCCCTCCCCAGCTGTTTTTATCCCTGCTGGAGCTCCAGGAAAAAGAGGGAATCGCTGGTGCTGCACAGGATCCCTGCTCTGCCTCAGCCCCTCAGCTGAGACCCACCAGGGCTGCTCCTACCTGGAGCCTCCTGGGGCGAAAAATAAAGGGAGGAGAGGCAGGATTGAGCACCCTGTGAAAAACTCGGGAATTTGGAATTCCCAATTTGGGAATGCTGGGCAAAGCTGCCGGGAATTCAGCTGCTACTGGGGCTAAAAAAAGGCTGCAGCAGGAGGAGTGAAGTCCTTGGCACCGTGAGGCTCCTCCTCCTCCTCCTCCTCCTCCCAACCCTTCCCTGGCACATGAGTCACGTTCCCTGAGGAGCCCACTCATCCCGGTTTTCCTCTTTCGGTGTGAAAAGAGCAGGGAAAGTGTCCTGTGATTCCAAGCTGGAGTGAAAGGAGCCGAGCCCACCCCGGGCTGGAGGATCCCCCAGCCCCAAAGCTGCCTCTGGTCCCGCTGTGTCCCCGCACACAAACAGAGCTCACCAGGCTGGGCCACAGCCCCAAACTCCCAACTGGCACCCAAATGTGGGAGGCTGCAGGCTGGGAACGCGTCCCGAGGGGCGAAACAAGGACAGGCCAAAATTCAGGGATGGAAAGGGCCTTGGATGCAGATTTTTGGTTAAAAATGGCCATTTCTGGCTGGGGCTGTGGGCACGTGGCAGAGCTCTGCTGCCATGTGAGGAAACTCTGCTGGCTGAGCTTTGCAGAAGGGCAGAGAGGAGAGGCAGAGGGACCAGAGCTCCAGGAATGGCAATGCCAGGGGAGATGGCAGCGCTGGGAATGGACAAATGGACACATGGGACTGGAATTCCCTGTCCCCTGTCCCTGTCCCCTGTCCCTGTCCCTGTCCCTGTCCCCCTGTCCCTCTGTCCCTGTCCCTGTCCCCCTGTCCCCTGTCCCCTGTCCCCTGTCCCTGTCCCCTGTCCCTGTCCCCTGTCCCTGTCCCTGTCCCCCTGTCCCTCTGTCCCTGTCCCCCTGTCCCTGTCCCCTGTCCCTGTCCCACCCAGGGCTGGAGTGCTGATATTTGATTGTTGGATAATGTTGATATTTGATAATTGGATCATTTTGATATTTGATAATTGAATAATATTGATATTTGATAACTGGATAATGTTGATATTTCATAATTGGATAATGCTGAGATTTGGTAGTGTTCACATTTGGTAATTTGATAATGTTTACATTTGATAATTTGATAATGTTTATATTTGATAATGTTTACATTTGATAATGTTTACATTTGATAATTTGATAATGTTTACATTTGATAATTTGCTAACACTGATATTTGGTAACTGGATAATGCTGATATTTGATCGTTTGTCCACCAGTCCTGGCTCCTGGGACAGGACAGGACAGGACAGGAGGTTCCTGGCCTGCAATCCTGCCCTCCTGTCACCTCCTCCAGCAGCTCCAGCCCAAACTGCTCCTCCCCATTCCCAGCTCCCAGGTGGCTCCAAGCTGGCCTTGGACACTTCCAGGATCCAGGGGCAGCCCCAGCTGCTCTGGGAATCTCCAAAATCCTGGGATTGGGGCTGGGAACTGTGGCTGGAGCCGTTCCCAGCCCGTGATGCCTTTCCCAGATGTGCACCCGCACAAAAACATTCCAACCCCTTTTCCCAGGGGCTGGGTTCCCCCTCTGTGGGAAAACTGAGCTCAAATTCCCCCAAAACCTGGGAAAACAAAGAGGTGTCAACTCTCTGAGGGAGGAAAATCAACATCCAGCAGGGAAGGAGCAAAGGATCAGGAACTCCAGCTTGTTCCGTGTGTTTGCAGACTGAGGATAAAGCCTGAGGGTTTCCCCCTCAAAAAAAAAAAAAGTTTAAACTGATTAAAAATCAGTTTTTAAGTTTAAGGTTTCAGTTTTAAGTTGGAAAAACCAGTTTAAAAATCAGATTTCTGCTGGTGAGCTCAAGGGCAGGAGCTCAGGAGGAAGGAAAAGGTTTCTCACAAACCACAGATGTTTCACTGCTGCCCAAAAACCCTCCCCATTTTGTTGGGTTTCCCTGAAAACTTGGAGTTTTCACCCAAATCCTTCCCCTTAATCCTTCCCCAGTGGTTTCACTTCCAAGAGCTGGAATTTCTCAGAGCTGTTCCGAGGGTTCAGCTCTTCCAGGCAGCATTTCCTACTTCCCCCAAGAAGGTTCAGCTGAGCCATCCCAAAATGAGCATTTTCTGCTTTGACAGCCCTGAACTTCTCAGAATTCTGACAAAATCACCCAAACCCGTGAGCTCAGAGAACACATGACCCTGCCTTGCTGGGAAACAACCCCCAGAACAATCCCAGATCCAGGGGGTTGGGGTTTTGTGGATGGGGATGTTCTGTGTGGGGTTATGGGGATGGGGATGTTCTGTGTGGGGTTATGGGGATGTTCCGTGTGGGGTTATGGGGATGGGGATGTTCTGTGTGGGGTTATGGGGATGTTCTGTGTGGGGTTTTTGAGGATGGGGATGTTCTGTGTGGGGTTTTTTGGATGGGGATGTTCTGTGTGGGGTTTTTGTGGATGTTCTGTGTGGGGTTTTTGAGGGTTTGCTCCTCGGTTTGGGGTGCAGACAAGGCAAACCCTGCCAAGCTCAGCCCTGCAGCTGCCCTGGGATCTCTGGGGGTGTTTCTTGGGACGATCCTGGTGTTTATTTGTCCAGCATTCCCAGGGAAAGGTCGGATGAGTCAGGCTGGAAAAGGCGGCACCGAGCACAGCCCGGTGATCCCTGTCCTGCCCACACCTCCCTGAAATCCCCCTCGGCTCTCCCTGCAAACTCCAGGGGCTCTCTCAGCTCCTGGGGCAGCAGGAAAGGGAATTTTTGGGCTGGAAAAGGCGCGTGGGGGCGGTGGGGGGAGGTTTCTGGGCAGGCAGGTGCAGTGTGGGAGGGCAGGAAGGACAAACCCAGCCTGAGTCAGCGGCGCCCGGCTCCTCCTCATCTCCCACCTCTGCAGAAACGGCAAAGCTGAGCTGAGCTGAGCTGAGCCGAGCTGAGCTGAACTGAGCTGAACTGAGCTGAGCTGAACTGAACTGAGCTGAGCTGAACTGAACTGAGCTGAGCTGAGCCAAACTGAACTGAACTGAGCTGAGCTGAGCCAAACTGAACTGAACTGAGCTGAGCTGAGCCAAACTGAACTGAACTGAGCTGAGCTGAGCCAAACTGAACTGAACTGAGCTGAGCTGAGCCAAACTGAACTGAACTGAGCTGAGCTGAGCCAAACTGAACTGAACTGAGCTGAGCTGAGCCAAACTGAACTGAACTGAGCTGAGCTGAGCCAAACTGAACTGAACTGAGCTGAGCTGAGCCAAACTGAACTGAACTGAGCTGAGCTGAGCTGAGATGAGCTGAGCTGAACTGAGCTGAGCTGAGATGAGCTGAGATGAGCTGAGATGAGCTGAGCCAAACTGAGCTGAGTCGAGCTGAGCTGAGCTGAGCTGAGCTGAGCTGAACTGAGCCAAGCCGAGCCGAGCCAAGCCAAGCCGAGCTGCAAAGGGCTCCAGAAGTGCTGGGGACCACGGGAAGGGCTCGGATTTGGGATTTCCCTCCTGCCAGAGAACGCAGATGGGGGGATGCAGCTGCAGTCAAAGGTGGTGCTGTGAGTGTGGATGGAAACGGGGGCTGCAGCTCACCCCAAAACCAGGAATTCCAGCAGGAAAAGCCAGGATCACAGCCCCCAGGGAGGGTCCCACCCAGGAAAAGATGGAATCACAGCTCCCATGGTGGGAAATGAGGGCCCCACCCTGCTCAAAGTCTCTCTCCTGGCTTTCCTTGGGGGAACTCCTCCTCTTCTTCATATTCCCCTCAAAAATGTGGGAAACACCTCTCCCTCTCCTCATTCCCCCTAAAAATGGGGCAAGCACCCCTCCTTCTCCCCATTCCCCCTCCAAAAATGGGGCAAGCACCTCTCCTTCTCCCCACTCCCCCCTAAGACAAGACTCCAACCTTTCCTTCCCCTTGAATCCTTAAAGGATTAACCGTGCCCCTAAATAAACAAACAACACTCAGGAAAACAGGAGGGATGATGCAATTAAAAAAAAAAACAAAACAACACACAACAGATTTTTTTTGCCTTTTTTTAGGCAAGGAACAGAAGAGCAGAGCCAGCACTGGCAGGCTGAGAGGCCACCACAAAGAAGCCGGAGCAAACCCTCAGCCCAGGCAGCACCACCCCCTGCAGGGATCTCCGAACCGCCCTCCGAGCCAATTCCCAGAAAACCACGGGGATTCGGGAGCGGGAGGCTCCAATGTTTTCCTGGCAGGGCCAATTCCCAGCTCCTGGAGCAGCTCAGGAGCCGCCACTGTGCCCTGAGCTCGGTGTGTGCTGCAGCAGCCCCGGCTGGGCACGGGAGACTGGGGAGAGACCCTGGGCAGAGACCCTGGGGAGAGACCCTGGGGAGAGACCCTGGGGAGAGACCTTGGGGAGAGACCTTGGGGAGAGACCCTGGGCAGAGACCCTGGGCAGAGACCTTGGGGAGAGACCCTGGAGAGAGACCCTGGGCAGAGACCCTGGAGAGAGACCCTGGAGAGAGACCCTGGGCAGAGATCCTGGGGAGAGACCTTGGGGAGAGACCCTGGGGAGAGACCTTGGGGAGAGACCTTGGGGAGAGACCCTGGGGAGAGACCCTGGGGAGAGACCTTAGCCACGGGTTTTAGGGAGGGATTTTAGGGAAAGATCTGTTTTAGGGAAGGATTTTAGGGACAGATCTGTTTTAGGGAGAGATCTTAGCTACGGGTTTTAGGGATGAATTTTAGGGAGGGATTTTAGGGACAGATTTCAGGGAGAGATCTTAGGCACAAGTTTTAGGGAGGGATTTCAGGGATGAATTTTAGGGAGGGATTTCAGGGACGCATTTCAGGGAGGGATTTCAGGGACAGAACCAGGCTGAAATGAGAATTCCTGGGAAAACCAGGATGATGGAACAGCCAGAGCAGCACAAACAACTCTGCAGTCACGGGGCTTGAAAGGCTCTTTGAATCTGTGAGTGCAGAGAGGACAGAGTGCAGATGCCACCGAGGGCTCCCCAGCCTTGGATCATCCCCGATGATCCATCCCCACCTCCTCCAGCCCCAGGATGAGTCAGGCAGGCCCTGAGCAGGGCAACAGCTCCGAGCAAGGCTGGGGCTGGCTCACTGCAGCCTCCAACGCCTCCTTCCCCACTCTGCTCTGCTTTCTGCAGCTCAGAGGGCAAAAAACGCCAGGAGTTCTGTGCAATTTTAATGGAAAATAGATCTAAAGCAGATTTAACAGCACCCAGCAGCAACAGGCACAGGAGCCCTAAAGTTTTTCATCTGCCCAATTTTCTCTCCTCCCTGCACATCTGGGCAGCTGTTGAGGCCAGGCTGTGCTGATCAGGGGAAAAATAAAAGAATTACAAAAAACATCCCACCTCCAGCTGGAGGGCACCCACAGGGCTGGCAGCAGGGTCTGGAACAGGACCTGACCCACACAAGCTGGGGAACGTTCAGGAGGCTGCTCCGGCTGCCAACGGCGCAACGGGAGTGTCCTGTGCTCACCCAGAGCAGGGGCACCCCGCAGTCTGACTGTCTGTGTCTGACTGTCTGTCTGTGAGGCTGTCTGTCTGTCTGTCTGACTGTCTGACTGTCTGTGAGTCTGTCTGTCTGTCAGTCTGTCTGTCAGTCTGACTGTCTGTCT
Source organism: Peucedramus taeniatus (assembly GCA_013400575.1). Taxonomy (NCBI): domain Eukaryota; kingdom Metazoa; phylum Chordata; class Aves; order Passeriformes; family Fringillidae; genus Peucedramus; species Peucedramus taeniatus. Next base: position 971 of record WBNO01021199.1, on the reverse strand, counting down.
GTCTGTCAGTCAGTCAGTCTGTCTGTCTGTGAGTCTGTGTCTGTCTGTCTGTCAGTCTGTCTGTGAGGCTGTCTGTCTGTCTGTCAGTCAGTCAGTCTGTCTGTCAGTGAGTCTGACTGACTGTCTGACTGTCTGTCAGTCTGTCACTCTGTGAGTCTGTCTGTGTCTGTCTGTCTGACTGTCTGTCTGACTGTGAGTCTGTCTGTCTGTGAGTCTGTCTGTCTGTCAGTCTGTCTGTCTGTCAGTCTGACTGTCTGACAGTCTGTCTGTGAGTCTGTGAGTCTGTCTGTCAGTCAGTCTGTGTCTGTCTGTCTGTCAGTCTGTCTGTCTGACTGTCTGTCTG
>WBNO01021198.1:0-58312 GCA_013400575.1 Peucedramus taeniatus | reverse complement strand
ATAATAATAATAATAATAATACTTTATCTTGAAGGATTGCTGTTTTACTGTTTGCAGTGTAGTCTTTCCTGATGAGCGGTTGCATCTATATTAATGCATGTTCAAGCAGTTCTGCATTTTTAAGATTTAAGCTTTATTCTGACATTTTGAAGTTTCTGACTGACCTTCAAGTTGAGAAGTAATATTAGGGTATTTCAGTATGTTCAGCATCACATGGAAACTTTCTTAATGATCACTTAGGGAACTTAAAGGGGAATTTGTTCCAGTTAAATATGTAAAACTTAGGCTAATACAAAGTCCTTCAGTTTTAGTAGAACATATGAGAGTGCTTCAAAAAAGAAAAACAACTTCCGTAGTAATTTTTCTTCTTAACCTCCTGACTTACTGTTGTTTTCTAGTGAGTTTGAATGTACCTAAAAACCACAGAATTGATAGGTAAGAAGTGTATTTTAACAGTTTTTAGTTCTATAGCCAAGCTGATGTACTTAACCCAGCCATTAAAAATGCTTCCTAATTCTTCAGTTTAAAATACTGAAAGACAGCAAAAAACTGTATTAAGGATAATGAATGAAGGTCATGATTATTGTAAGTTATTTACTTTATGCATTATGGTATTTGATCTTTAACTCCCAGTGGCTTTGTTAGTGAGTTTTTGATGTATAAAATATTTAAATTACCCTGTTTTTCTATTAGGTCATTGCAACTAGGTCAACAGAAAATTGAATCTTAACTACTTGATATCAAAGTTAATTTTGGTAACATAAAATAATATTGGCTGTGTAATAATATTGCCTTTTACTTCTTTTTCTAGAAGGTACCCAGGTGAATGCATAAACAGTGTCTTCTTCTCAGGAAGTTTGAGCCTTCATGCTTTGAAGGAGGCTGGTTTTTATTTAGTTTTAGCTGCTCCTAATTCAGTTACATGTGATATGTCTTTATTCCTTTTTATTATAGTTTAACCTAAGGCAGGATTTCTGAATATCTGTTATTTTGTCAAGTCATTCTCTTTGGCATGTGAATGCTCTCAATCTGTTAGAAGATTACTAACTATTTATGATGAGCTCCTGTGACTACAGTCGTCTGGATCCACCCAGTAGAGATTTTATGTACATGTTTATGTGTTGCCCTATAATCATAAATATCCTGAGTTATAGGCCCATCAGGATCATGGAGTCCAATTCCTGGCCCTGCACAAAACAGCCCAAACAATCCCACCACGTGTCCAAGATTATTGTCTAAACATTTTGAGCTCTGTCAGCCTTGGTGCTGGGACAGCTGCCCTGGAGAATCCATTTGAGTGCCCAACCCTCCTCTGGGTGAGAAAGCTTTTCACAGTATCTAACCTAAACCTCCCCTGACACAGCTTCCTATGACTGAAAAGGAAGCTTTTGAAATTTATTTCACAGTTAATTGAAAATGCAAGCTCCCAGGCTCATCAATGATCCATGAAATATTTGGCTACCCAGTGTGGGTTTTTTCTGGTTCTCTTGGATTTTATCTCTGAAATACTGGGTTGATTTTGAATATAGAAAACATAGTATGTGTAAATCACGATGAAGATTGTACTGTTAGTGTACAAAACTGAAGTAATAAATCTTTCATATTTCTTTTCCTTCTAAACCTTCATGTTTCAGATTTTCACAAAAAAAAGTCATTCAATGAATGAAAAAAAAAGTCAACTTCATTCTAGCTACAGTGTGAACTTCCCCTCCACATGTCCTTGTGCTCCATTTTGTAAATAAGAAACACTTTGTATGTTACTTTGTTCTCAGTTAGTCTGGGAAACAAGGATTTTAGAATTAATATCTACTTGAATCTTAATCTAACGTTTTTCTGTAGTCTATCCAGAGCCTTCTTACTACTTCATTTGTTCTCCTTTATCAAGTAACAATGATACCCCAAGTTAATTTGACATGTCATAAAGGAGTAATACTGAATTCCCATACACCTTTATTTTCTGTGAAATTCTCTGAAATGATAGGCAGCTGTAGTACTTTATGTCAATTTTTCACAAATTTAGCTGCCCTCAAAATGTCTCTTATGTCAAGCTGTTTCAAGATTAACTTTTATATTCTAATAAGAATGGAAGGCGTAATTTCAAGTTACGCTTTTATGCCATTTTATTACGTATGAGCAATTGCTTGTGTACAGTTATTGTTATCTGGTCTGTTAAAACAGGACCAGTTTACAGCAGGTTTTTGCATGTTATCAGAGCTGCTGCTCTGAAGTGAAATGTTCAGTAACATAGCCTGCACTGTATTGTGTCCACGTTGGAGAACTGGGAGGATGATCTAAAAGGCATCTGAAGCGGGATACAACAGCACCTTTGATGAAAACTTGATGTAAGAACTCATTGATGTGGCCTTTCATTTGGCAAAGAGGTTTTTTTTAAAGTACTGCTAGAAGGAAAGTGTTTGTTTTGCTGAACTAGAGCATCAACTTGTTTGACTCTCTTGTCTGACATGGCAGGTTCAGATTTCTTTCTGAGCAGGAAGGGTTATGCTGCAATAAAGTACCTGAATATCTGTTTTGGCAGCTGTGGTCTGAAGCTTTGGTTAGGCAATATATTTTAAAAAGACTTTTTAACCATGACAGTCAAACAAACTTCTTATTTGAATAATGAATCCTGTGTACAGAATCACAGACTGGTTGAGGTTAAAAGGGACTATAGTGGATCCTCTGGTCCAGCCTCCCTGCTCAGGCATGATTTTGACAGAGCACATGGCACAGGGTTGTATCCAGATGGTTCTGGAATGTCTCTAGTGAGAGAGACTCCACACCCTCTCTGTGTGATCTGTTCCAGTGTCTGGTCACTGCTCAGGAAAGAAGGTCTTCCTCATGTTCAGGTGGAACTTTGTGTGCATCTGTTTCTTCCTGTTGCCTCTTGTCCCATTGCTGGGCACCACTGAGCAGAGCCTGGTCCCTGCTCTGACCCCTCCCTGCAGGCACTGACAGACACTGATGAGGTCCCTTCTCAGTTGTCTTCTTACGAGGCTGAACAGTCCCAGATCCCTCAGCCTTTTCTCATAAAGAATATGCTCCAGTCCCTTCATTATCTTCATCACCTTTAATAGGTGGTTTTTCATGGTAGCAATTTGACTTCAAAAGCAATCAAGTCTTCTTGCTGTCCTATTGGGCCAATCTTGTCCTGAGTATGAGTTTGTTGGCAAGGTGTCTCCTCTGTGTGACTTTTAAGAGGAGCATTAAGAGAGTAATTCAGCTTCCTGGGCAATTGTGGCAGAGGTACATGGTGGGGAAGAGGCAGCACCTTGAATTGATGTTGCAGTAGAGCACATTTTGCGTCTGTTCTCCACTTTTAGTTATTAACAGTGCTAGAGGCTTATCTGCAATGCTGCATTGCTGCTGACATCACAGGAACTGCACAGCGTAATGCCAATTTTCATCTGCTCTTTTGAAAGTTTTTGCTCCTGATTTACTAACCTGTTATTTAAAGCTGTTTGCTTCCCTGTGTTGTGTGCGACTCTGTCCAAATGGAATTTGGGTTCTCCTGAGCAGTGCCGACTTCAGCTAACTTTTGTTAGCTTTATGTTTTCTCTGTATGGGAACTCATAAGATACATTTCAGCTCATATACACATTGTCAAACATATATATATATAAATAAATGCACTGACCTTCCTTAGTATCATTCTCATGTTGTATTACACAATTGGGATAGGTGCTTTGCCATTACATTTTGTTTCAGTGATGGTTCAACTAGACCCTTTTGACTAGGGACAGAAATCTGCAAATGATATAATTATAAAAATAAGCTTTTATAGATCTTTTAGATATATTACAAAATGTTCCACTCCAGTCATTTATATTGGTTTATTCTTATTTGGTCATCCTTTCTGTAGGCATACAATGTGATATATTTTGTGTTCTTATAGAGTTTAATGTATTCCTTACTGTTGCTCACCTTACTCTAAAATCCATTTAATCTTTCAATTATTTTTTATCTGTTGATGTGATACAAGATACTTGAATTAATAAAAAAATCTTCATTCTGATACTGGGGATTAGACTAAGACACGATGCAGTGTTTCTGACCATAAAGTCCATGCAAATAGCAAACATTACTATATGTCACTCAGTATTTGCATGGAGCATATTGTTTATATTATTCCTTAAGGGCACGATAAAGTTCTCAACAGAACATGATCTTGCCTATTAATTCTGACTTGGCTTCTGTCCATAATGACTCATTTACAACAAAGAGAAAAAAATGAAACAAGTTGGAATTAATCACTTAATAAAATATGAACATCTTCTACCAGGTAACATCTTCTCTTGGTAACTATTGTTGTGTTCACTGAGTTAATTCTTACAGTGAGAACTGGAGAGGAGCAGTTTGGTATACAGTTTTGTTAATAATTTCTGTAAAGGTTCTTAGAAATATTTTTGTTTTTTAAAACCTGCTGTCTTTGTTCAGTCTTGGCATTTTTGGAAACCAACTTCATTAAAAACTCACTGAGTACAGAGAAGAGTGCCTTGAATAATCCGATTCCTTTCCTGCTATAGAGTTAGCATGTGCAATTAGGCTCTTCTATTTCCCCGTTACTTGAGTCATTCCATGCTCTGCTATTTATTGTCCTGCCTGGCAGAGCTGTACAGGAGCTCATCAGTCATGAAAAAATGTGTAACTGGAAGAAAACTAAAGTACACGTGAAGCGATTCACGGAATAAATAAACCCCACAGCCAGGTTTAGTTATGCAGTGGGTGTGTATGTCAGTGCCTGGCACAAGTGAGATTGCTCTCATAAGGACTTGTGCCCCAAGCCTGGGGCTGTCCCACAGCTTTATTCACAAAGGTATTCCATATGTAAGAGATTGCACAACTTCTTCCATGCATTCAACTCCTGGCCCCTCCTATCCTCACCTCATATGGTAATCAGATCCACGCCCTTCTGGCCATGCCTTGTTGGCTCTGGTGGTCGCACGGGGGTCTCCGGTGGTCTCTGAGGCTGAAGATTGTGGTCTTCCTCGGGGATGAACTTTTGAACTTTTTCTCCTTTGCGCATGCACTTCTTGGTCCCTCGGTCCTTATCTGGGTATTCCGTGGTCTTAATGAGCTTGGAGACAGAGGGGTTTCTTTATCTGGTCTTTTTGTATCTCCTGATCTCCTCTTGATATTGTTTTCTATGCAAGAAACCTCAGAAATTTGCATTTTCCTATGCCCTTTGTACCATGGCAGGGGTTTCTTAAGTAAAAAGGTTAAACTTCAACACATCTACAGATTAAACTTTAAATGTTCAATTCATATTGTTATTTCAAGTGAACTCCAAAATCTCTACTTCACACGAGTACAGGAAATAAAGGGAATCTCTGTAAAGTTGGAAGACTACAACATAGGTGGCAATTAATATTTTGAGATGCAAAATAGATAAGAAAAAAATCAAAGTGTACTTTACATAAAAGAAGAGCCTGAAAATGATGAAGAGAATGCATTTTCTGTGAAATAATTTTTTATTTTATACACCACCTGAGGCTTTTTCTTAGTATCCGTGGTTTTTTAATTAACTGTATCTCAACACTAGACTGATGATGCTGGCATAAAGACTTTCAGTGATGTACAGATGTCATTTTTCTGTCCTGAGGATGAAGTAGGTCCTTGAGGTAATAGCTGGTCCTTTACTGAGACTGCATGCAGCACCCATATGTATGACATTCCTGTTTTCTCCTCTTGAGTCTTCCTGGGTTAGTGAGTCCAGATAGTGCTTTTGACCTCTGGTGCGGGGGTACTTGGGAAATGTGCTTCTTTAGAAGAAAACCTGTGCTGGGGGTTTGGTTTCTTTCTTTTTTATTTACAGAATTTTTTCCTTTAAGTTGCTAGAAGACTAACTACTGGGTGCTTATGGGTACTTAAGAGAGATTGTGACCAAGGTGGGGAGAGTGGTGTAGCATCTGGCTACACTTCTTTTTCTCTGTGAGTTTCTCTCTGAGAGGGAAGATACCTCGAGTTTTGGGGGCAGTTAGAGGACGAGGTCCTGGGGGCAGTTTCTCTCTCGCTCTCAGCATCAGAAGGAGGACGGTCAAGCTGTCGCTTACCGCGGGGAGAATCCACTGTCACCACTGGAGTCCAGTCCTGTACTGCTTCTTCCTTTCTGTGCGTGAGCCCTTGCTCATAAGAGCAGCCATTGGGCTGGGACCTTATTAACACCCTACCTCACTGAAAGAGGGACCTATCACCATCTGCTCGTGTGTCTGGGATTTCTGAGCTCGCCTCTCCCTGCCCTGCTGGGAGCCGGGCCACCGCTGTTCCGCCCCCGCCGCTTCTTCAGCACTGCTCTGGGTTTCTCTATGCTATGACCCCACCCTGCCCTGCCCCGCCCTGCCCTGGCCTGCCCTGCCAGGGCATCTCACAGTTCCAGCTGCCGCCGCAGAGCTTCTGGTACATCCTGTCCACCAGCTCGGGATTTTTGCTCATTCCTGCTGTTCCNCTGTCGCTTACCGCGGGGAGAATCCACTGTCACCACCAGAGTCCAGTCCTGTACTGCTTCTTCCTTTCTGTGCGTGAGCCCTTGCTCATAAGAGCAGCCATTGGGCTGGGACCTTATTAACACCCTACCTCACTGAAAGAGGGACCTATCACCATCTGCTCGTGTGTCTGGGATTTCTGAGCTCGCCTCTCCCTGCCCTGCTGGGAGCCGGGCCACCGCTGTTCCGCCCCCGCCGCTTCTTCAGCACTGCTCTGGGTTTCTCTATGCTATGACCCCACCCTGCCCTGCCCCGCCCTGCCCTGGCCTGCCCTGCCAGGGCATCTCACAGTTCCAGCTGCCGCCGCAGAGCTTCTGGTACATCCTGTCCACCAGCTCGGGATTTTTGCTCATTCCTGCTGTTCCAGCTTGGTGCTCCTCAGAGTCCTGCAGGGGCACCGTGTTCGACTGCCCCAGGGTTTTGTGAAGCAAAGCCTCTCCCTCCATCCCTTCCCGACTCAGCCGAGAAGGCTGTCAGGAGGCTCTTGGTTCTGTTCGTTGTTAATGCCATAATTGTTGTTTGTTTGCTTTGTTATACATACTAATAAAGAACTGTTATTCCTATCCTCCTATCTTTGCCTGAGAGCTCCTTAATTTCAAAATTATAATAGTTCAGAGGGAGGAGGTTTACATTCTCCATTCCAAGGGAGGCTTCTGCTTTCCCTAGCAGACACCTCTCTTTCAAACCTAGACAACCTGTCTTGCAGCCAGTTCCCCAAATACCTTTTGTGTCCATGTTCTTATACTTTGTTTTACCTGGTTGAGTCAGCAGGTACTGACTTTGAAGTCCTGGGATGTGCTCGATGATGGTTTTTGTTAGCTAAGCAATATCAAAAGAAGTAGATGTCGAGAACAAAAGGTGTTGGGCAGATTTATACACTGGATGACAGAGAATTGCTCTGTATTAAAGCATTGTCAGAAAAAGGAGGATAAAATTAGAAAAATCTTACTTTGCTGAAGGGAGCAATATCTGGAGGCATATATGGAGCATATATCTGAAGGGACCCAAATATCTGGAGTCTTCTGCGCCATTATGGATATAGGAAGCCCTCAAGATATGACGTGTGGTTCAGAAATTGTTTGGTTCTTTTCCCTTTTGTTTCCTATTTCTTGCAGTCTTGCACCCTGCATGTCACCCTAAGTACTTGACAGGGACGTGTGCACTTCATTGTGGAAGAAAAGGAATCCAGCCTCTTTTGGAGGAGGGGAAATATTTATGAACATTTCAGGTTTTGTTTTTCATGACAATTTTCAGGGACATGGAGGTCAAGATACTCTTATCTCTTGTCCCTTGCACTTCCTTTCCAGGCTGAGGTGGTCAGTGTTTTAAAGAACATTTCTGTGTTTCTTTTACTACACTTTGCTGTACAAAGCTATAAAGAAACAGGATGTTTTGCAAACAGAATGGCAGTAGCATGTAATGGCAGGGATATAACTGCATCTCTTAGGCAGTACTGTGTAAGCAGCCTCTGAGGACACATGGTTTGTTTCAAGTAAAAGTGCTGTTATCTTTGAAGGTATCACTGTCCTATTATTCCTCGTGGATTTTTTTTTTTCCCCTGCTGGGTTGTGGCCAGAATTCTGCCCAGGGTTCTTGACAAATCATAGTAAATCTTCACAAAATGGTTTCATTAAGCCTTTCATTTTTCAGATCTGTTCCTTAGAGTTTTCTGGTACTGTTCTTTTTTCAGGCTTATTCCTTTATGTGAATCTTACTGACTTTTCTGTAGATCAGATAATTTCCAGTAGTTTTTTTGGTTATTCTGCCCTCCCATTTGAGTAGCCCAGTAATTCCCTCTTATTCTGGATCAAGCAGTCTTTTCTAACTTACCTTGGCTTTCAGCACCTTCCAACTTCTTATGGCTGGGTTTTTTTATACCACTGCAGTAAACCTGTTTTAGCCAGACATGCTGCTGTCAGGTGGGACCTGGAATTTCAAAAAACCAACCTTCCTACTTGAAAAAGCACCAAATCTTGCCACCAATTACTCTGCAGCAAGCATCCACTTATGGCATCCTTCACTTTATAATCTTTTTTACCACTGTAAGCAGCTACGCTTGAGTCACCAATGTGTTCAGCAGCCTTCCAGAGCAGCTGAGCACGTTCTCTTACAGATTTGTCAGACAGAATTACTGCCATAATGGAGTGGAAAGGAAAAAGTGGATCTAAAGAGTCTGCTGGGGCTGTAGAAAAGAGAGGGGAGGAGGCATTAAGCAATTAAGTACAGCATGGGAGGAGAATAAAAGGTTTTTACTTGGGCAGAATCACGTAAAAGCTCTATGACTGAGGCAGGATGCAGTCAGGCTATCCAGACTTCATTACTCCTGCTGTTTTCTAACTCAAGAATTCCAGTAAATTAGATAGGATTATGTAATTGTGAGGGAAGGGGTTGTGTCTGCAACAAATACTCTCTCATTTGTGGGAGAAGCATTGCAGATATAACATGTGTGCCAAGGAATTAGAAGGGAGAGCAACTCAGTCCAGAAATGTCATCTTCCCAAGGTGAATTTTGCAGCCTGCTTTTGGGCCTGTTTCTTGGTAAATGGTGTTTGAGAGGCAAGCTCTTGATTTGTGGTGCAGGGCAAGCAAGTTTGCTAGCATGAGTGGCAGGTACCTAGACGAAGAAAACTGAAGGGAAGTCCCTCAGGAAGCCTTTTTTGAGGTGACCTTTGTGCTGGTCACAATGATAACTTCTGGGATGGTGTTTTTTTACTTTGTAGGCCTTTTAGGAAGGAGGGACAGGAGCAGGAATCCATGTGGCATGATGCTATGGTAATGGGCTTTAGCACAGCTCTTTCGTGTTGCATTACTGAGCAAGAAAGGAACAGGAAAGGCATCTTACTGAGCTCACAGCAAAATTTTTCCTCAAAGATTTGGGAAACAAGTAAAGAACATGAGAGAAGTAAATGAACTTAAAGTTGCAATAAACTGTTGAGGTGCTGTGGACTTTTGAAGAATGTTTTTTGCTTTATTTATAAAGATGCCAGTGTGTGGTGATGTGCATTTGAATTTTCTTGCATGTAAACACATATATCTGTAGTGGCATAATGCATCAAATCTGATCTTGTGTTCTAGCTGGGAAGTAAGACAATTACATCAGAAAATTCAGTCAGGCAACAAAATAGCAAAGCTGAAATTCCATTTATGTCTCTGATGAAAGAACTACAGAAGAAGGAGGAAGAAGGTTTGAGAAATAATCTTTTTTAATGTGTGGTACCCTATGAAAATGAAGACATAGTATGCACCACAACTTAATTATATGTGTATTTCTTCATATATAGTTAATTGTTTTAGTCCAGTCAAATGTACTTTGATGGATTGTACCTAAAGGAGTTTAGCCCTTTGACTCTAGAGTTCTGTGTGAGGTATTTGGACTTGCCAGAAATCACAGTAGTTCATGTGATATATCAACACTGAAGCTCTTTGTGGTGCACATGTGGATATTTAGATGTCAGTGAGTCCATTCCAGAAGGGTTCCCTTTACCTTGATCTTGTGTCCCAGGCATGTTGCATGTTGTGTGCCATCACAGTGTTTGTGGAAAGTACCTTAATTGCCATGATTTCATAGCACCATTCTAAGAGCATCAAGATGCTAACATATAGTACAACTAGAATTATCAGCCAGTTCTTAATCTAATAGGAGGGCTTTGCTCATCCCAAATAATTGCCTTTTGTAGCCTAGAACAGTGAAGGTGTTTTGCTTGAGAGTTATTGTATCAGAGTGTATTTTTTGCTTCACATGATGGGTTGATACCATGCCTGCTAAGGAACAGAGCAGTAGCACTCCCCCCCACCCTCCAACTATAGTTATGGAAAAAAATTTCTTGGTACTTGAGGGATAAATACTGAGATCAGTGTTGGGTTTGTGTCACTGTGGCACTCAATAAAGAAAGATGCAGGACACGCTTTTATGGTGCAAAGTAGAAAAAGATTGATCCCAGTTTATTTCACACGTCTCTTTTTATAGGGTTTTTAAAGAACATCCCCTGTCCATCCCAAACTGGTCAGTAACAAGTTGTTACCCTGTATTAATTGATCACTCAAACCCCCAGTGTGTGCATGCAGAAAAAGTTATTTGAGAAAGATAGTTTTCATTTATCTGTCTAACAATGTAAAAACAGTTTATGCAGGTGGCTAGTGTTTTTCACAGTCCTAGAGTTCGTTCTCAGGGAAAGCAGGTTGTTTTCCACAGTCTTAAAGTTTTTCTCAAGGAAAAGAAGTTGTTTTTTTACTGCTGCAGAACTGTTCTCACAAAGAGCTGTCAGCTTTCTCATGGCTTCTGTCAGCTCGAGTCAGGATTCAGTTTGTAGGCCTTTGGCCTGCTGTTTCACCACTGCAGTTTTGGCCAAGCCTCTGGAAGACAGAAGAGTTGCAGCTATTCCCACTTCATGCACCAGAGGTGGATGTGCAGGTCATGCTGTCCCTTCTGCTTCTGCCCTTCAAGTCTGCATTGCTGTCTGCAGTGCTGTGGGTCTCTAACTGAAATTCATGTTACAGGCTCCAGATGAAATGAGGGAGTGGGAACAGTTTAGCTACAGAGCTGTTTTTGGAGGCAGTGTTATGAGCAGCAGTTAAACCTCTCCTCATCAGAAGAATATAGATGTTTCAGGCTGCTGGGGCACAGACACACTTTAGCAGCGCTACCTTGCATTCATGTTGGCTGGTGGATGGGTTTTAGGGAGAGGCCTCTAACTTCCATTTAAAATTAAATTTGAAGTTGAAGAACTCTACAAATCCCTTGTTTACTATAGGCTATTTAAGGCCTTCAAACTAGAATAAGGATCTTAAACCATATGGCTTAACATGTGTCATGCCCAGGTTCAGAGGACAGCCATGCCAAGGGCTGGATCAAGCATCCATCCCTGCCAGGGGATGGGCACAGCAGCAAACTCCTCTTCAAATCACATTTTGACTGTCACAGCCTCTTCTCTTCTTCTGTAGGTACCAATATTATATAGTGAAGAGCACTATGGCTGGTTCTTTTTATTGCTAGATAATTGTGCTAAATTTTACTAAATTTTACTAAACCATTTTACTGACAAATGGTTAATGTATCTAGGTGCTTTGCATCTTCTCTGCTTTTCTGGACTTCTGAAGAAAGGAAAAAGCATTTTCAAGAAAGCACTGTTTCCTGGAACTTCAGACCAGTGCATTTGGCTTGCTCTCTCATGCAGATTGCAGCATACTTTTAATCACCAGTGTTATAAAGGAGAAAGCATAAAGATTTAGGTAAACATGACACTTAATAAAAATTTCTAAAGCTATGTATCTGCTTAAATAGATGTAATACTGTATGCATAACATAATACGTACTGAAGAAAAGTGGCTGTGTGAGCACAAGAGCTGGCAGAGGTGTTGGAGCTGGGGAGCAGGGCAGAACAAAGCCCCAGGGCAGCAACACAGGAAAGGGGTTGATCTGTTCCTTAGTTGGTATCATGCCAAGTGTGGGATGGCTCTGGATAATCTATACAAAATCACAGGGAAGTGACACATTTCTCTGAAATGTTCTCAAATATGTACAGTGCAGGCACTTGAGCTTGTAAATTTGTTTCAGTAAGGCCTTTGTTCTCATTGGTGACATGAAAATGAAGCCTTGAGCCCTGGACCCTCAGCGTGTGCACTGCCTCTTCATGCAAAATTTAACACAGGCTTTGTTTGAAAGTTCGTCTCTGAACATGCTTACTTTTTGGTTTGGAGCCCAGCCATCTGCTGGAAGGTGTTTGGTTTTGTAATGGATTTTCTTTTATTACCTCTATCATCTTATCTTCGCTTTCTTTCTCTTTAGTGTTGGTGGGATCTTCACATTTCATCTAGTTTATGGAGTGGCTGGAAAATATACTGATCAGGACCATGTCTCACACAGTGCTTTTATTTTGCACTACTTTGCCTTGATACCTTCCATTACACAGACTGGGCAATCATCCTGTTAGGAGCATGCCAACTTGCTGAGCCTTTTTCTTTCTAGAGAAGATGTTGGAGGTTAGGATGGTTAGGATTTTTTCCTTTATTTTTTTTTTCTCCCAGAATTTTTCTCCTATTTGTTGCCTAAAAGATGGCAACAATGAGTACTTAAGAGAACAAAGATGCGGCCACAGGAGAAGGTGCAGTTGTCTGCCGTCTCTTAGCTGGGGAGTGAGCTTGGTAGCTGGGGGGTTTTCTCTTGGAAGGGGCAGAGATAGCGCGAGACTTGGCTGGGAGTCAGGGGTTGGGCTCAGTCCCCTCTCCCTGTCTGGCTCTCAGGATCGGAGTGGAGACAGTTGTGGTTTTGGTGATGGACTGCTGCTGCTGGGGAGCTTTTGTCCTTCACTGCTTCTTCTGGGTGAGCCTTTGCTTGCAAGAGCAGCTGTTGAACTGGAACATTTTCAACATCCAGCCCCAAGGGGAAGAGGACCCTGACTCCCTCCCCCTCTCTGGAGGAAGCCTGTCTGCCATTGCCCACTCTGCTCTTTCCTGCTGCTGCTTTGGGCTTTTTGCTGCGCTTTAACTCCACACCCCATGTCCTCCCAGAGCCCTGCGGCTCTTGTCAGAGCTTTGCAGTCTTTGCTACACTTTGTTTTGCTACCCTGGGTGCGCTCGCCTCTGCTGTTCCAGCCTGCTGCTCCGAGGTTGCTGCTGTAGTCCATTTGCCACCTGCAGTGGCCCTGAGCCCGGCCGCTGCCCGTGAGTTTCGAAGGCAGCCCCTCCCCGGCTCTCCCTCTGCTGGAGCCGCCATTGACGCGTGGAGGGGCGGCCGAGCTCGCGCCACAGCGCCCCCTGCAGCCGCGGGGGAATCATTGCACCTGCCCTGCCCGGCCAGGAGCCACCAGCGCCCCTGCTGGCTGTGCCCGGAACTGCACCGAAGGGGAGAGCGCCGGACAGCCGGGAGGAGGCTGTGGGTGGGTCCTGGGTTTGTTTCTTGGTGCTGCCGTTGCTGCTGCTTGTTTGTCTTGTTATACATATATACACTAGTCATGAACTGTTACTCCTTTTCCCATATCTTTGCCTGAAAGCCCTGTAATTTCAAAGTTATAATCATTTGGAGGAAAGGGGTTCCATCCCAGGAAGGTTCCTGCCTTCCTTGGCAGACACCTGTTTTTTAAACCAAGACAGAAGACTTTAAAGATTGTGTAAATTGTAGTCTTTACCGTAATTCCAATTCTTTTGTTAGAGGTTGATTCTTAATGATATTCTTAGTATTTGCTGTGTTGAAAAATGAAATTTCTGGACCAGAACTTCTGGTCTTACAGCAAAAAATCTGTTGTTGTTCCAAGAGTATTTTTCAGATGATAGAATGTCCTTGACTGAAATAAAGTTACTAAATAATAAAATGTGGCATTTTAACGTCCAGCAAAGCTGTTTTTGAACAATGTGAGCTGGTAACCTGTTGTGATACACAAGCATGGGGCAATAAAAGAAGTCTGCTACAAACACAATGGACAACTGGACATCAGGAGGGGGGTTACTGGCATTATGGGGGCAAAGATGATATTTCTAAAATTAAATTAAAATGTGACTATGTTGACACAATACAGGTTGTGGTGATGTGCAGTTAAAAGTGGAAAGTTAAGCAAGAAGCAATTTGCAGGATGTTGAGCAGGATGTTGGCAGCCTTCAGCTAAATGAATGATGGGCAAATGAGGGTAGATTTTAATGTGGTAACACAACCTCTACTCAGAATTCCCCTTTAGGGCTGTTTTCTCCAGATGGCCAGAAACCCATAAGCCAGCAGTATCTGGTTTTAACCAGCCCTTTCCTGCAAAAGTGGGTGAGCAGCTACTGGAACACAAGTAGCTGTTACACTGGCGTGTTGGATAACCTGAGAGAATGTATGGATTTATAAACTCATCAACAGAGAAATGGTGCCATCATGGTTTATTATTAGAGTACCTCTGCACAGGACAAATTTCCAGCTGTAATCAAAATACAAGAGATGCTGAAGAAGGCAGAAAAGTACTGTAAAATAATGATAAATATAAGGCAGACAGAGGTAGTGTTGTTGGTGGTAATGATACCAATGCTTTGTGGTTGGTACAAATTTTGCAAGCCCCCCCATCCATGGTCTGGTCAGGGTTTACCCTGGCTTGCTAGGGGAGCAGGGCCAAGGTGCTGGTAGGGACAAGGAGACAGCTTTGGGCCAGGGAGGCTTATAAAGCAGTGCTGCCACCTAGGGAAGTGCTTATCCTGCTTAAGCAAAACAGGTGGGGTGTTGAGGACCAGCCCAATATGATGCAAAGTCAGTATATTGCTGTGTTGGAATTAAAAATAATATTGGAGTTGAATTTGGCAATCCCATCACCTGATAGTAGAAATTACAACCAGCACTGGTCTGGGTTGCTCCCTCAGTCAAAGAAATGTAGTAATGCATAGCTCTCTCTGTTGTGGTATGTACTAGCAAAGAAAAGTAATATTACAGTTTTTCCTTATTTTTAGAGCCTCTCTTTGGAGGTGTAGGATTGCTCTCCCTTCATGTGTGCTTGTTTTCCCAGTGTAATCCGTGGGTTACTCACTCAAGAAAGCAAAGAATCCTAGAAATCTTATGATTCAGCACAATTGAAAGTTAAACAAGTACAGAAGCAATACAGGCAGATGCTTGTCTGCAAGCCTAAAGTGCTAGAAGTGCTTCTTTCTGATGGATTTGTGTTTCTGTTAGACTACACAAAGCAAATTAAACATTGCAGTTGTCAAATGACTTCAGTCAAGTTTGTCAAACTGCTACTTGAACATTAATTTATTTAAAAAAAACCCAAAAAAATAGAACAGAAGTTTAAAGCTTTGCATTTAAACTTCAGTAGTAATTATCATGAAAGGAATGAAAAAGGTTTCTAGGACATGAGCTTTGTGTATGTCTAAATAATGGATAGAGTTAAATTTTATTTGTAATAAAAATAGAATTGAAGGCAATAGAAATCACATGTAAAGTTGCAAGTGATTGCTATTGCCTAGTTTTTAACACACCTAATTTGCTATAATTCTGTATATTGAAGGAGTATTACCATGAGCAGCCATCCTTCTCCCCAGGTCCTCTGTTCCTTCCAAAAGACAGAGGAGGGCTTGTTCCAATGGATTGTTTATTTCTGTGAAATTCAGCAATTGTTTGCAACATGGAGCCTTGTCTGAAATGAGAATTTGTGTTATTGTGAGGATGCTGTTGCCTTATTTTCAAGCAATATGATTCTATAAAGCAATGCCCATTTTCCATGTGCTAGTCAAATCTAACACTGTATCTTCACTGACATCTGACATGCCGACATGCTCAAAAATTAATGTGCTTTATTTTAAATTATTGCATACTCATGCATACTTTTAATGACACTGCAGCCCAATCTGCATTGCCCAGAACTCTAGACATAGAGCTTTCCATCTTCCATTTGGTGGATGTAACTCAGTGGTACATCCGACTGCATTACTTTTCACAGAATCATAGAGGGGGTCAGGTTAGAATGGACCACAGGGGCCCGTCTGGTTCAACCTCCCTGCTCAAGCAGGATCATCCCAGAGCACATGGCACAGGACTGCATCCATGTGGTTCTGGAATATCTCTAGTGAGAGAGACTCCACACCTTCTCTGTGTGATCTGTTCCAGTGTCTGGTCACTGTTCAGGAAAGAAGTTCTTCCTCATGTTCAGGTGGAACTTTGTGTGCATCTGTTTCTTCCTGTTGCCTCTTGTCCCATTGCTGGGCACCACTGAGCAGAGCCTGGTCCATGCTCTGACCTCTCCCTGCAGGCACTGACAGACACTGATAGCTCCCTCTCACTCGTCTCTTCTCAAAGCTGAACAGTCTCAGATCCCTCAGCCTTTCCTCATAAGAGAGATGCTCCATTCCTTTATCATCTCTGCAACCTCTGCTGGACCCGCTCCAGGAGCTCCATGTCTTTCTTGTCCTGAGGAGCCCAGAACTGGACACAGCACTCCAGATGGACCTCACCAGGGCTGAGTAGAGGAGCAGGATCACCTCCTCTCACCTGCTGGCAATGCTCTTCCCAAAGCATCCCAGGATCACATTGCCCTCCTTGGTCCCCAGGGCACTGCTGGCTCAGGAACAGTTTGTTGTCCACTAGGACTCCCAGATCTTTCTCCTCAGAGCTGCTCTTCAGCAGGTTGGCCCCCAGCCTGTGATGGTGCCCAGGGTTATTCCTCCCCAGTTGCAGGACACTGCAGTTCTGCATGAACTCATCATACTCTTGAGTCTTCAGCAAGCATCCCAGGTGCTTGTCGACTGCTCAGGCACTTGACTGAATTAAAGCATTAACAGTTGCCAATTACTTGTGTCCTGAGAAGGTTCAAGAATGTGCCAGGTTGGTCTCCAAAGGCTGCAAATTTATACGACTTTCACTGCAGGATTTGTGTGTGACACCACTAGGAACTTAGAGTTCGTTAAATGAAAATGCAAATTTTGTATTTAGGGTTACCAGGAAGTGTACTTACTCATTATTTTTGCAAGGTAATTTTGAATGCCTCTAGAAAATGTTTCTGTTAATTTGCAGGCATTAGGGTGTGCTAGGGAAGGATAAAAATAACAATTTTTCCCCTATTTAACTAACTAAGTTACAGAAACTAGTTACTATTTCTTAGTTGACTAATTGACTTTAAGGGCTTCAGATCAAAGGCATTGAAATACAGAGAGGAATTAACTGTGAAATACACATCTTGGTGTGGTATATAGCAAAGGTATGTTTGTTGAATTCTACTTTTTTCCTATGCATTGGGTGTTGGTTATTTTTAAAACTGACTTTTAATTGTAAGCCTTAAGGGCCACTTCATCAGCTCCCTGAGATCACTCTCTGCTCAACAGTAAACTTGTAGTCATATCATTTTGATCAATTAACCTATTATTGCATCCTAATAGCCATTGGAACATCTTGATTCTTTCATGTAACACAGACTGTAGTTTTTTGTAGGCTACAGACAATTGGGCTGTAGGGACCTGATTTATGCCAGCTGAGTCATGTGCTTCCACAATCCCGTATATGTTCAGTATATACACTTCTCTAAAGTACTCTGTAATTTTCCCTTTAAAAATATCTTTGAAATGGTTTGGGGTTATTTAATTGCAATATCAGAATTGTACAGAATTACAGTGATTTTAGTCTAATAAATCATGTTACTTAGCACCTGAGTTTCTGAGTACTGATGCTGTGAGCAGTGTTCATTGTAAGCTTGTAAATTTTTGTTCTGCTGTTGAAGATGGAACAATCTCTTTGGTCAGTTATGTCCTTGGGAAAAAAGGCTCTTCACCCACTTTGATCTGACCAAATATTCTGGTGATCATGAATCGTCTTGTTTCCTGGCTGATAAGCTCTACTTGCTTATCAACCTTCTGGGTTAACATGAATTCATCTGGCTGATGAAATAAGGATGCAATGAAGAGGCTGCAGCAACAAAAATAACTGAGTTGACTGTGTTGCTGTTAGCACTGTATCAATGGCAACATTTTAAATGCTTTGAAACAAGGTGATGATGTCATTTGTTTTATATAGAACACCAAAGTATTTCAGAACACTTCATACCCTTTCCCTACTGCTATTAAGATGCAAAATGTAGTTGTTCCTCCCTGCCCCTGTAATCCCCTTCCTGGAACTAGATCTGTCAACTACTAATTTCATATTGCACCACATGTATCTGCAATGGGTCCTGCAAGTTTTATTATGCTAAGGTTTTCATAAACAAATATATATGGGATCAAAGAGCGGAGCTCCTTTCCAATGGCAAGTTGAAAGGTGGTCATAATTTGAAGCACCATCTAGAAACTGTTCCATTCTCTGCAAATCTGCCACTCCTTCACAAAAGCTGTTAGGAGTAGCTAGATGTTTAACAGGATGAGATATTGGAAGCA
Source organism: Peucedramus taeniatus (assembly GCA_013400575.1). Lineage (NCBI taxonomy): Eukaryota > Metazoa > Chordata > Aves > Passeriformes > Fringillidae > Peucedramus > Peucedramus taeniatus. The sequence continues at coordinate 40,020 of WBNO01021198.1, read as the reverse complement.
AAAGTAATATTTCTTGGGTGATATTTCTTCTTAATTTCTTAATATTTCTTTCTTAATTTCTTTTCTTTTCCCTTCCAGTGGGCGAGTTTGTGAGTGATGCCCTTCTGGTGCCAGACAAGTGCAAGTTCCTTCACCAGGAAAGAATGGATGTGTGTGAAACGCACCTGCATTGGCATACTGTAGCTAAAGAGGTACATTCATCTGTCTTAAAATTTCCTGCCTTCCTTCTTTAAAGCTGTGTCACTCTTCTGAGGATGATTTTAAATATAGCAGCTACATGGAAAACAAAAACCAATACTTTCAAATGTTGGAGTGAAAAACATTTTGGGATTTTTTTGTAAGGTAGGAAATGGGAGTTAGAGCACAATAGAGTCCATGACTGAATACTTGCCATTGACCTTTGAACACTGACCCTTTTTCATAGCACTATTTTTTTCCTCACCATCACTCACAAACTCACTGTGTTTTTGGCTTCCTCCATTTTCCTGTGTTAGCACTAATTTAGTTAGGAATTAAATGCCTAGGATTTGCCTTGAATCATTATCCTGGGTGGATATTTATCATGGATATTGGTATGCCAGATGCCCACAGAGATCAAACAGGCCTCAGGGAGTGCACTATGTGAAATTCAGCAGAAAAGGGTAGGAGAGCTGATTAAACAAGGACTAGCCAAAGGCATTTTGCAGGCACAGAGCTTTTACAATTTAACAGTGCTTTACTGAAAATAGAAAGAAAGTTAGTGTTACAATTGCTAATGTGTTTTGGAGTTTTTTTCCCTACATAGAGAAATTTAGGAATAAAAACTGAGATGAATTTCCAGGATTTCTGATTGCTGGTTTTTTTAGAACCTCTTAGCTTGTACATTATTCCACCTTCTGGAGATGAAATTTGAATTGTGATCAACAGCTTTTCAAATTTTCAGTTCTTGTTTGAATTATACTTAAATAAAACATGTAAGGCACCAACCTTCACACAAAGCAATTCTAGTTCATTTGGACTACTTGCAAACTTAAAATAGCAATGGCCTGGAGGAACATCATCACTGTGCAACACTGAACCATTTTCGTTTTTTTACCTGTCATACATCACTATATTTTTAAGGTATAATTATGCCCAATTGACTGTTTTTCAAACAAGACTAGGAGGTACTGTACTGGCAGAGGTGCCAGATGAGACACAGTGTGTTTCCAGTGTATGAGATATTTCAAATACTGGTTTACCTTGAGGCAAAGTTTTCAGTCGCATAATGCCTCAGAATTGGGATTAATACATCAAATAATTATTCTGTCATCATGTTTTCTGTTTATGAGGCAGAGCCTGTGAGGATTTTAGACAGGAGGATAAGGAGTTATCATGAATATAGGAGAAGACAAGCCTTTTGTTCTGGGAAAGACTGATAGGAGAGCTTGTTGCTTGCAGTGGACACAGGTAGGGAGCTGCTTGCAGTAGTGGATGCAAGTGTGATCTTTCTAAATTGTGTTTCAAATTTCAGAGATGATGCAGTTCGCCAGCTTTAACTTCCTAAGGCAGTATGCAGTCCCTTCATATTTTCTCAAGGTCTGTGACATTTTTTTGTGTTCCTCCATGCCAATATTGTTGCTGCTTTTTTTTTTTCCCTCTTTTCTGCAGTCCTGTAGTGAGAAGAGCATGAATCTGCACGACTATGGCATGCTGCTGCCCTGTGGAATTGACAAGTTTCGTGGTGTGGAATTTGTCTGCTGCCCGTTAGCAGAGGAAAGTGACAATCTTGATTCAGCTGATGCTGAAGATGATGATTCAGATGTCTGGTGGGGAGGTGCAGATGCAGACTATGCAGATGGAAGGTAAAGTGACTTTGTACCCTTCATCTTGTTACTGAGATGCCAAAAATCTGTCTGAAAGACCTTGGCATAGAAGAGTCTTTGCACCTTATACATGAACTGGCATTTACAGTGGTTGAAAGCGTCAGTGTTCTATTGCTTTTATTTTTAGCTTTCTACAGTAAAGTTCATTGTTAAAAGATACATTTTTAAGGCACACTTTTTAGTCCTTTATAATTTCTTCAGCAAGAATTATTGCCATATTTATAACAAAAATGCCTAAATTAATATTTTTTGACAAATAAATGACAAATGGTGTACTCCTGAGATGCTTCATGTGCAGTCTGGGGTACTGCAGCAGATATCAGCCAAAATAACCAGTGGGGTTCTTGAAATGCCTTCATTGGTAATAGGCATTAGCTATGTGCTGTTATTGCTGTAAGAGTATTTTTCTGCTGACAATTAGTTCCTAAACATGATATAAAAGAAAATGTGCTTTATTATCTAGCCTTTGACAGATCTGTTAATTTGCTGCTGTTGAGAAGGAACATGGAGGTTTCCTTTGCATGGCAGTGATGGGTGAGAAGATACCATCCCTGTCCTTACCCTTCCCATCCCCTGTGCATGTAGGTTAATTTTGAGCCAGATACGGGTTACAACTGTGTTGTAACACTCAGTGGTAACTGAGTGGTCTGGTGCTGTTAAAGCCTTTTCATATCACACTCCTGAGCATGTCAGACAGCAATTGGAAGAGCAGAGTACCATGTCATGTCCTTGCAACTGGATGTCAACAACTTGCAAAGATGACTTTCTTTGCAAACTAAGATCAATGTTCAAAGTCTGTTTGTGCTCCCCTGGCTTTCATCACTTTATACTGTGCTAATGCAGTGTTTCTACTTCTTTTTTTGTACAAATAATGCACAAAATCTAAAACTTGGGGCTGATTGCAAGTGGTTTCAAGGAGTACCCAGGTAATAAATGGGGACCAAATTATGTAAATAATGCAGAAAGTTAATAGGTCTGAATTGTATTATGTTTGGACTTGCTAATAATCTAGATGGAAACAATGCAAAGAACAGTGCAGAGATGAATGACAGAGACTGAATTGGTGTAATTTGATGCAATGAGGTGGCATTAAGACCTAGAATAATGTGAACATATATAATGGTGGGCAACTAAATCTTTCCTGATAAAGCATTACTAAAGTGTTGCAAGGTAGAGTCCTTTGTGAATAATGGAATAAGTTTAAAATAAATACTTCCCCATTTCCAGTTTTCTGTCATAAACAGGAGGGACTGGTCAGACTGTTTGATGCAAAAGCCTACATCAAATAACTTTGCATATTCCATATTGATATCTTTGGACTTTCTTCTGAATTGTACTTGTAACAACTGTCAGTGTCACTATTTATAACCCTTTCAGTAGGATTTGTAAAGCTGCTTTTGGGCTTTTGCTGTGTCATTTCTGTATATTTTATTTAGGTTTTGATTGGGTGTTTAAATGTTCTCTCATTCTAAGAAATGAGTGCAGACCTTGTTCTAATGGAAATGTTTGGTTTTTTCATTACATAAATGTATATTCATGCAAGATAGATATATCCATCTGTCTTAAATATCTATTAAATATATAGGTAACATATTTATTATATATATACACCTATATATAAAGTACGTCTTATACAGTCAAGATCAAAGATGTCCAAATTATTTTAAATAAAAGAGCTCACAGGTGTATCTGTTTGTAAGACAGATATCTGCCGTATTTCTGTCTTTTTTGTGTTTGTCACTGAACATTTAATTTACTATTGTAGTCCATTTTCTTCCTCATAAGGCAGTTTAATATCTGAAGAGATGAGTTCAAAAATAACTTCATAAATTTTGTCTTCTCTAGGAATGGGAGCTGTAATTGCATTTTAATCCATTTCTGAAATTACGAGCAAATACTGTTTTTATTTTTTACCCTCCCCTCCCACAGAAGTGCTTGCAAAAGGAAAATGAAAGAGCTATGGGGTGCTTGTCCTTCATCTGCAGATGAAGAGCCAAGTAATTGGTAGCTCTTTTAGAATGACTCACTCATTTCTTGCTGCCTGTTAAGCCAAGTACATTTAAGCTGTGTGTATTGCAGCTAGAAATACTCTTGAACTTTAGTTATATATATGTATATATTAAAAAAAATTCTTACATGGTAGTACATGGTAATTCAAATATTTTGTGTGTGTATATTTATTCATATCTGAGCATATGTTTGTGTGCTTATCAATACATATATGCTTTAGTCCTAAACTGATTGTGAAGGAGAAAGGAAATGTAAGGTAGGAGAACCTTTGCTAATGCTAAATTGCCAATATTCTCTGCTATTAAAGCACGTCTGCTTGAAGTGCTTACTCAAGTCTACATTTGTCATCTTACGTGGGCACCCAAGTCAAAGTAAAGATGGCATGTCTGAGGTGGAGGTGACAAGCTGCAAAGCAGATGATTATATTCTTGTTTCTCAAAACCATGACAGAGCAGAATCCAACAAATGTGGGTGATCTGTTTTGAGATAAATTTATATCTCAAGCTATCAGATGTAAATTTTAGAATATTTGCATTTGTGGTTCTCAGTGTGTAGGGGAAAGCACATTTCAGCCATTCAGTTAATACATGCCCTTTTTTAGACTGTTGTGTTTTGACACTCAACATTTGTCCCTGAGGCACTGTATTTTATTTTTTGCTTTGTCAAGGGTGTTTTCTTCTCCACAGGGGGAACAAAAGCTCAGCTGCATGTTGTAGCCACATTGTTAGAGGGCATGTGGAGGTAGCTTGGGCTGCAGTACCTCATAGTTGGGTGTCCTTCCTACCCAATTTTTCACCCACCTGGGTCTGGATATAAAAGGATGTGACTTGCTTGTTGTGGCTTGTTGGCAGTACTTGGAGGAAGGTGGGAGGGTGTATTTTGGTGATATATGCACTTGTTTTATTCATGAGGCCAAGAGGCAGGATCCACATGTGCTTTTGAAATTGTCTTGTCATGCTCATCCTGAAATAGTTTTTAACTCTGACAAAGAGGTCACAAGCATTTTTAAGCAGTGGAGTTCCTTGTTGCTATCATCACCTTTAATTAAAATTTACCTTGAAGTCTGCCTGAGAGACAGTCAGATGTAGGTGCTGACTTCCAGTATAACTGCAGACCTTTCCCTAAATAGCTACAGCTCAGTCAAGTCACCTGCAAGTCCTGGCTGCTCTTGCAACTCAGCACAGCCTGACTTGCCTGTGTGTGGGAACTAGCTGGAAGCTTTGGTGTCCTTGATGTCCAAAGCTGAACATCTTTAGGAGTGATGGCCAAGCTGGAAACTTCCAGGTTTTCTTTGTTGTCTTGGTTTGAAAGACAGGTGTCTACTAAGGAAGGCAGGAGCCTCCCTTGAAATGGAAAATGTAAACCCCTTCTCTCCAAACTATTATAGTTTTTGAAATTAAGGAGGCTCTCAGGCAAGGATATGAGAATAGGAATAACAGTTTTTTATTAGTATGTATAATAAAGCAAATAAACAACAATAACAACTACGGCATTAACAACGAACAGAACCGCAAACCCAGCAGCGGCCTTCCCACTGCAGGCGCTCTCCCCTTCGGTGCAGTTCCGGGCACGGCCAGCAGGGGCGCTGGTGGCTCCCGGTGGGCGGGGCAGGTGCAGTGACTCCCCCGTGGCTGCGGGCGGGGGCTGCGGCGCGGGCTTGGGGCGCACACGGTAGTGGTGTCTTGCCTGAAATGGATGGAAGAGAAGCTTTTGCTTTATTATATTTTATTCTATTATATCCCTGGAGTAGTCGCTCCCGGTGCCTCAGCGGGACACTCAGAAGCAGAAAGCTGGGCTGGCAGTATGTCTTGTCAGGCAGGGGGTGGGGGGCTACAGTGCAGCGAAACATTTGGAGCAGCGCTGAAGAAGCAGCAGGGGTGGAGCAGCTGCAGTGGGGCTCCCAGCAGGGCAGGAAGAGATGAGCTCAGGATCTCAGGCACCTGAGCATATGGTGATAGGTCTCTCTTTTAGTGAGGTGAGTGATAATAAGGTCTCAGTTCAGTGGCTGCTCTCAGGAGCAGAAGCTCATCCCACAGCAGAAGAAGCAGCTTCAGGCTGGGCTCTGGCAGCAGCAGCGAATTGCTTTTTCAAGCAGCAGCTCCGACCGTCCTCCTCTGAAGCAGAGAAAGAGAACTAGCAGTTGTCCTGGCCGCATCTTTTACTTGCTCAATTCTCATAGTGTCTCTTTCTCTCAGAGAGAAACTCTCAGATAAGAGAAGTGCAATTGGATGCCTTCTTCTGAGTTTGGCCACTTCTTTTGTTTTTTTTAAAGTACTCTGTTGTTAGTGTTTCTTAGCAATTTATGGGAAAAAATTCTATACTTACAAAAGGAACAAAGGGAAAGAAACCTACCCTCCAACATTATCCACCCCAGATTTTTCCCGTACCAACATGTTTACATTAAATTTAAAATTTTGCATTATATACATACATGCACCACTTTAGTTGTATACGTATATATAAGCAGATATGGATACAGGCACAGTGTCATGGGTAGTTCATCCTAAAATAAGGTCCCCTTGGGGTATGCATCGGGTGTCTCCATTCTTTTGCATCACCCACCAGGTGCAACCTGGTCCATGAGCGAAGACAACCCCACAGATGGGATTGTCCTTGCTGGAGGCAGAATTAATCCAAACAGTTACTTTCAGTGTACTTCTCATGTACCACTGGAACTTCATCTCCATCTGTTGTTTGCAAGGGCTCAGATTGGACAGGGCCTCCTTGGTTATTGGAACTTCGGGTGTTCGCTAACCATGTAGGCCTTTGCTAAATTAATCTCCCGGTTCTTGAAACTCCTCTTACTCAGTGCCTTCAAGGTGGTTTTAAGCAGTTCATTGCATTATTAAACTTTCCCAGATGCTGGTGCATGATAAGGAATATGATATACCCACTTAATGCCATGTTCTCTAGCCTAGGTGTTTATATGGCTGGTCTTGAAATGAGTCCTGTTGTCGGACTCAATTCTCTCAGGGGGTACCATGCTTCCAAAGGACTTGCTTTTCCAGGCCCAGGATGGTGTTCCAGGCAGTGGCATGAAGCACAGGTCAGTTTCCAACCTTCCAGTGGTGGCTTATACTGTTGTGAGCACATAGTGCTTGCTTTGGCAAGTTTGAGGCTGTGTGATACAGTCAATCTCAAAGGCCTTCCCATACCTATATTTGGACCACTGCCCACCATACCATAGGGGTTTTACCCGCTTGGCCTGCTTGATCGCAGCACATGTCTTACAGTCATGGATAACCTAAGAAATACTGTCTATGGTTAGATCTTCTCTTCAGTCTCATGCCTACTTATTTCATTACATTTCTGCCCTGATGACCTGAGGCATCATGGGCCCATTGAGCTAGGAATAATTCTTTGTGTTGTTAATCTAAATCTATCTTTGACACCTTTATTTTCGCAGCCTGGTCTGCTTGTTGTTTCAGTATTCTTTATTAGCCCACCTCCTGGGGACATGGACATCTACATGACAGACTTTCACAGGTGGCAAGTGAAAGTGGCAAGTCTCTATCCAAGTGGCAATGTCTTTTTACTCATCAGCAGCCCAAATTGGTTTTCTCCTATGCTGCCAGTAGTGGCTTTTTTCCACCTTTCCAGCCAACTCCTCAGAGCATTGTCTGCCATCCACAAATTGGTATAAAGATATAGTTTTGGCCACTTTCTTTCAGCAGTGTTCAGGGCCAACTGAACGGCTTTAGTTCAGCAAGTTGACTTGATCCACCCTCTCCTTCAGTAGCTTCTGCAGTCTGTCATGTGGGGCTCCATATGTCTTCTCTTCACTTCTGTTTCATCTCTATGATGTGACAGGAACTGTCAGTGAAAAGAGCATAGCATGTTTCTTCTGCTAGTAGTTGGTTGTATGGTAGAGCTTTTTCAGCATGTGTCACTTGTTTCTGCTCTTCTTTATCAGTGAGACCAAAGTTTTCACCTTCCAGCCAGTTTTTAATTTTTTCAAAACAATTTGGGTTTCTAATATGGGCACACTGTGGGATGTGGGCAATCCATTTGCTCCATGTGACATTGGTGGCATGGTGGGTAGGGGAAACCTCTCCTTTAAACATTCACCCCAGCACTGATAGTTGGGGTGCCAGGAGGAGGAGTTGTGCTTCCATGCCAATCAGCTCCGAGGCAGCTTGAACTCTTTCAAGGTGGCCAAGATTTCCCTCTCCATGGGAGTGTAATTGGCTTCGGACCCTTTGTAACTTCAGCTCCAGAATCCCAGTGGTCAGCCTCGAGTCTCCCCAGTCACTTCTGCCAAAGGCTCCAGGACAAGCTGTTGTTCCCAGCTGCAGAGTAGAGCACGTTCTTCACCTCTGCTCCATCCTGGCTAGGCCAAGGGCTACCGCATGAGCGATCTCCTGCTTGATCTGGGCAAAGGCGTGCTGCTGTTCAGGGCCCCAGTGGAAATCGTTCTTCTTGCGGGTGACCAGGTAGAGAGGGCTCACAATCTGGCTGTACTCAGGGATGTGCATTCTCCAAAAGCCTATGGCACCTAGGAAGGCTTGTATTTCCCTCTTGCTGGTCCGTGGAGACATCGCGGTGATCTTATTGATGACCTCAGTGGGAATCTGATGCCGTCCGTCTTGCCACTTTACTCCCAGGAACTGGATCTCTCGGGCAGGACCCTTGACCTTGCTCTTCTCAATGGCGAAGCCAGCTTCCATCAGAATCTGGATGATCCTCTCTCCTTTCTCAAATACTTCCATTGCCATGTTTCTCCACCCAATGATGTCATTGCAGATGAACAGTACAGTGGATATGGTGAAAATTCCAAGCCAGTTTTTAGAAATCAAGAAAAATTTAAAGAGGAACCAAGTGGGTTTGTGCCCCTTTTTAACTTTTTCTCCTGTGTGAATGGAAACAAGTCATCTTTCATGCAGACTCTTCTGCAAGGTGGCTTTAACTACTTCTATTCATAAAACATACCTGGGTTTCCCCCAGTGGAAAGCTTCAGTATTATTTGAAGTCTTTTTTGTGTTTCTGGAGGCCAGGTATTTTGGGGAGAAGGGAACAGGGAAATCATTCTTGTTTATATAGAGGATTAACTCCTAGTAGAATCAGGTTTGTGGCATATGAAGATTTTATCAACATGTTTTAACTTCCTAATGCCCTGTTAAAAAGGAAGCATGCTGTCTTCCATTTTGCTGAGTTCCCTTTCAAAGTTGTAGTAATATAATATAATAAACATAATATAAAATGAAATACTAAAGGCTTGATCTCTGAAATGAGGAAGTTGTTAACTTCACCTAGAAGGCTGTTCAACCATATGTGATGCCATGAGAAAGATTCACACCCACTTGTGCACAAAGTTGACAGAAAGTCACTGCGTGTTTAAATATTTAAAGATAATTTATTCATTAGTAGTAAATTTCAAGTAGGAGATCAGAAACAAACCTAAAATCTTGCCACAACAGAGCACTAAGCTCAAGAAATATTTCGAAGGCAACGGTAGCAATAACCAAACATATATTTTTTGACTTGTTGTCTGTATCACTTACAACAGAACTAAGAATGATCCAGAAGATTCCTGACGTATTACTCCACCAAATGCATTGGCTTGTCAACTTCAGTATTTCCTCCTGTTGTCCTGTAGAAGTGTCCTTTCCATTCACATAGCACTTGTAACAGCAGAGGAGAAACTCTGCAGTTGGTTATTCGAGGTCATTTCAACACTTGGTAGTCCTCTATGAAAGGCATGCAGGGAACTCTAGATAAGCTGTCTCCTGAGAGAGGCAGCTTGCTTCTTTCACATCAACTGAGTGCATTTTGTGCAAATTTGATCTTCTTTCAAAATAAAATTTGGTTGATGGTATCATGGAGCGAGCATGTTTACAGTATTATTCAGCTGTCAAAATATGGGATGCTAATGTTAACCTTTTTTTTTTTTTCTTTAGACATTTCTTTAGCATTTCTTACTATTTGGGACATTCCAAAGTCCCAGATTCTTTCTTTTCTATTTAAAGGGAAGGGAGGGAGATTTAAGAAACAGGTAACTGTTTTCCTTACAGAGATTTCAAATAAAATGTTCTCTCATGTTACTTTGAAGTGATTTTGTTGCTGACACATCATGATAATTTTCTTCATTTAGCGATGATAAGGCAGTAGAAGAACAAGCAGAGGAAGACGAGGAGCTAACTGCTGTGGAAGATGAAGATGCTGATGACGATGATGATGATGGTGATGAAATTGAAGAGACAGGAGAAGAGTATGAGGAGGCAACTGAAAGAACTACCAGTATTGCAACCACTACCACCACAACTACAGAGTCTGTGGAAGAGGTTGTCAGAGGTAAATTCATCAGGCTTGGGGCTGAAACACTAATCCTGATGCTTTGCATATTTGCACTTTACAACAAAAAAATGTTCCAAACAGCAAAATACCCAAAGCTGCAGTATTGTTGTGCTTTTTGGCCCCTGTAATTTGCGTGTTTAATCCCCTCACCTTTCCCTTTCCCATTACAAATATTCTGCGGTGTTAGTTCTGCCACAACCCTTTGGATTTTCTGACCTCCAGTCCTCCTGGTGCACAGATGCTGCAGGGACTGTCTGTCCTTGAATTGTCTTTGTTGTGTGTGGTGTTCACAACATTTCTTGTTCAGAAACAGAAGGCTTGATTTTATTTTAAAGTAGCATTAAATAAAATTCAACTGTCATATGTAGCAAATAGGACAGGAAAGTGTGTATGGTTTATCATGCACATGAGTTACAGAAGGATAATGAAGTATCAGTTCCAAGCAGGAGGTAGCATGAGGTGGTTTGGTCTCTCATATTAACAGCAGTGATGGGTCATTTTGTGTGATTCTGTTAGATACTTGTTTGCTGTGCTTCTTCATGAATTAGTAATTCAGTAAAGTTAGACAAATGTAAAATAACTATGCAGCAAAATGAACCTAAACTAATGAGTTTTAATGTGTGAGGAAGAAAGAAATAGGAAAAAATAGAATACATGGAGTGAGAAAAAACTCTTCTTAGCTAAAATTTAATTTTCATTATATTTTTTAGTTCTTAACAGAACTGTATTTTAAACTTTGAACTTTACACTAGTTCATGGTCAGCATAGCAACATAGTTTTTAAAAATGCCTCGTTTCTCCTACAATGCATATTGGAATTAATTATCCTTATTTTTCTATTTTAATAATGCAGTTTAGTGTGGTGTAAATCTAAGTAAAATAGATCCCAGTTTTTCTACAGTGCTTACATCTTTGCCGATAAATGCTGGAGATGGTGACAGGAAATGAGATTAAAGACTACATTTGAAAAGAAAGGAGTTGTGACATGCAGGAGGCAGAGAGAAAATGATAGAAATTGGGGCCATTGTGAAATGAGGGAGAAAACATCTGGCCTGTCTCCCCATGCTTCCTTATCCCCTGCCTCTGGGTATTCTTGGGACTCCAGTGATAGTGGAGTCCAACATTTTGCAGGTGGCAGTGACCCTTCCTCTTGAGCCTTGAGTGTTTGTCAGAGGAGAGGGTGCTGGCTGCAATTTATCATGCCAGAATAGAGTTACTTGCTTATATTTTTCTGTTCAGTCTACATGGAGCACTTAGCTTTGCTAAAATCACTTGCAAATGTTTCTTTCTAAGTCTGGCAACTCAGTCTTGTGTGTTTCTGTCTTATATAACTGTTGAGGGTTTTGCTCAGTTGTTGGAGAGCCTTTTCAGTGAGAAGGGGGTAGGAGGAGTTTATATCTTTAAATGAATTAAATGTATTTCCATATGTGAGCTTTTACCCCCTGGTGATAAAATGCCCTATTCTCACTGGTAAATGAATATTGAAAGGGAAAAAAATAAGAAAAAGTAGTCTTGAATTTAATGGGATTTTGGATGAGTGGAAATGAGGACAAATTTGGTAGAACATGTTTCTTTACTGAGGGTGATGTTTCAAAGAGGTTAAGGTTTATAGCTTTCAGGAAAGTAGCATACAATCACCTGAATATAAAACATAACATATAAGAGATGAGGTAAACTACTGAAGCGACCTTTTAGAAGCCCTTTAGAAATGTATATATTTGCTGATCATGAAACGATAGCATATTGTTTTTCCCAAGTCTAACATTTCCCACATTGGGTGACTGTGAGGAAAATATGCATTGGTTTAAGTGAGGTGAGGACAATCTGTTACCAATGCAAGTTTTCAGCACAGTTCTGCCACAAGCCTTTGGGCTTCCTGACCTTCAGCCTTCCTGGGGCACGCATGGTGTAGGGACTGTCCTGGAGAGTAAGTGGTATCTGACAGAGCTGCACTATGCAAAGTGCTTGCTTATTTATTAAAGTAGAAGTGTCCAAATGACATAGCCTTGATTCTTGCTTTTACTTCCCTTCCAACACACACGAGAAAGCCTTCTACAGGGTCCCTGTCCTCCTGGTGCAGGCAGCAGATCCAGCATAGGAACTTGTGTGGTGAGCATCTTGCTGATGCAAGTGTCAGTGTAAATGACAGTGTCAGTGTAAATGACAGTGTCATTGTAAATGAAAGAGGCGGAGGGACCTTGTTGAGAATATGTATTAAGAAGTGGTCTTTACTATGGAGACACCCTGAAAGCCTCTCTAAAAGGATTGAAGTGTCAGAGCTTCATTCGTGTGGACTGGGCTCTGTTCCAGGCTGCCTTGCCCAAGCACTAGTTATAAAACATCCTAGGATGCTCTTCACAATCCTTTACACCCAGTTTTATGAAGCTGTAACTAATATTATGTCTTTAGCATTAAAGGACACAGAGAGTGGGTTTATCCAGTTTAAGTGGAGCAGCTTTTCAAATGGACAACTGTTGTAAAGCCGTAAGTTAGGATCTAACTGTGGGCTGTACTGAGCCCTTTCTCTGCCAAATCAGTGGAATGGCTGCCATCAGCCATAAATAATTAAAAAGCATGAATGCAATGTTATACTTTAAAGATACTTGAGCTATTGTAGAATCAATTTTTCAGGCAGTTTTATTTCTGTGCATATTTTAATGAATCATGACCAAAATAGTAATAATAGAACAACTCACAAACTTATTTTCAGTGAAAAGGAAATTATTCTTTCCTAGAGAATGAAAAAGGTCCATTGGCAGGAGGATAGTATTTTCATTCTGCAGCAATCACATTTCTATGTGTTTATTTAAAAAAGTGAATAAACTTTCCATAGCCCAGTATTTGCCAGTATTCACTTTTGTACCTTTTGTGAGAGATGATCTTTACTCAGATGAATTCATATGAATTCAGATTCATATGGCATATAGCAGCAGACCAAGTTTAAACTTTCATATATGCTCTTGCTGGGCTTCAGATGTTAACTCCAGATGATTGTGGGTCTGAGATTACAGGGATTCAGATGGTGAAATTAGTGTGAAATACAAATTTTTCATATTTGGTCATGGGGAGATGTTAGCATTGAATTTTTGCTGAAGAAAATATGGCTCATTTATGAAACCCTGCTCTTGATTTTTGTCTCTACGTGGAGCAAGGGAGGTGACCCTGATGGCCAGGATTTAGGTAAGGGAGTGGTTTAATTTCTGCAGTCATTGCCATGGTGTTATGGGTGTTGCAGAGCTGCTCCAGACTCCCCGTGATTTTTCTATCAGGACCACTGCTTCCCCCATCATGTGCAGTTTTTTGTGATTTTGTTACTGCTGTCCTTCTGCACAGGACAGCAGAAGGACACAGGAAGTGACAAGAAAAATCAGTCTTGGCATACAACAATCTCTCTTGGCATATAACGAAAAATAAGCAGTTTTGTCTTAGTGCTTCCCATCAACATCATAGTCAGTCAGATCCCATTAGAGGAGAGCAGCGGGGTCAGCCCAGCAGCCTGGAACAAAACATGTGGCAGCTTCTCTGCACACCTGCCAACAGATGTGGGGGAATTGGCAGCACAAGGCTCTCCTGCCTCCTCCAGCAGTGTAATATTGCCCTTTATCAGTTGGTTTTTCCTTCTCTAATTCAGCTGGATCTCTTTAGGCAGTTAGGAAACAATCCAAGCAGTGCTGCTTCATGTGACATTTTAACTGTATTTACTATCTGGAGTTACAAGTGAAAGACCATATGCTGTTTTCCTAGCCAGAGAAACGTAGCCTGATGTTGGTGTGGTAGGTCTTAGTGTCACTGATCCGTCATGAGCAGTTTTCTCCTGAAGATTTTTAGCTGAAAGACTTAAAATCCATTCAGTGACTCCTACTATATATTGTAAAGCAAGAGAGATTAACCCTGATTGCCAGACCTTTCAGCTGGGAATTTTGGGACAATATTAGTAGTGTACGCTACATTAATTGGGTTTTTTTTTCCCACACTCCATAGCTTTGCCCCACTTTCCTAGAATCATAGAATGGCCTGGTTTAGAAGGAACCTTAATTATCACCCCGTTCCAACCCCCAGCCATGGGCAGAGACACCTTACTCTAGACCAGGTTGCTCCAAGGCCTGCCCATCCTGCCCTTGAACACTTTGAGGAATGGGGCATCCACAGCTTACCAGGGCAACTTTTCTTCTTTGAAAAGTGAGCATCTTTGTACTGTAGTAGTAGTTCCTTGCTCTTCTTCCTTGCCTTCAAGACTATGCAGTATGCTTTATTTGGAGAGGGATGATGTGTGATTGCATTTCATATCAAGAAAACATGATTGGTTGCCATATAAATAGTACACATTCATATAAATCCACTGGGGTTTTTGCTATGAGAACTTCATTAAGAATGATCATCTGCTGTAATTTATGAATGAGAGCTGATAAAATTAACCTAATGGATTTGCATTTATAGCTTTTAATTAGACATTTTAATTTAAAGCCCAGCTATTACACCATAATATAATATTTTATTATACGTTGCAGTTGGAGGAAATCTTTTTTGTGATCTGGTGATCTTGTTGATGGAGACACAATATAGTACTACCTTTTTGGGTCAAGGGCAAGAGTACTGAAATACTAAACACACTAATAGTGTTATTTTATGTAAAGTTGGAAGGTGGAGAGTAGTTTCATTTGGAATATATCCTGCCAGAAAAAATTACTAAGAATTACCAATGTTTCCCTAGAGAAGATGTCATATTATTATATTGAAGCAGTAATTAATTGCAAATTTTTTTTTTCTGAAGATTTTGCTGTGTAAAAAGACTGGAATGCACTTCTGGGCTAATCCTCATACTCACTGTCATGCCATGTTAGCAGAATTGTGATGTTACGTGGAAATACTACCTTTTCTAAAACACATAAATTCATTAGACTATATTAGCCTAGATTTATAATCAAGCTGGGTTTATTATTTGCTTTCTCGCCATCAGTGTTAACTTTATGGCACTTTAGTTCCAAATGTAGTTCTGTTGTGCACAAGAAATAAAAAATATATTTTCACATATTTGTTCCACTTCAGGACTATAAGGCTTTGTATTCTAGCCAAGGATGCCATTAATTTTTTTTAATATTCTAAATATGCCCTTGCAGTAGCTTAAGAATAAACATTATAGAGAGAATTTCATCATGATTACACAGGATGGAAATTACAATTTAAGGGTATTTAACAGCTTTAGAGGAGCTGTCCTCAGTATTGCATTGAGATGTCATCATTTTGCTTTTTTAACTTCTCTCTGTAAAAGAGCATTTTAGCAATTGTGTAGCCTGTGCACCAACTTTAGTCCCTGAGCATGTGCCAGCTTCACAGCTGTCTTCTCCTAATTCCAAAAGCCTCTTCTGAAATTAGCTCTTGTCTTTGAATACTCAAATTAAAATATGGTTGCCTCTTCTAACCATATATTCAGAATGAGGAAGTTTTGTTTCAGTGAAATTATCTTCAAATATTCCCTTTTGATTGATTCATTGAGTAAGAACAATTGTGCCTTTTTAGAACACAAAGAGTGTAACTGAAAGAAAAACAGTGCATTTGCTCTTGCCTAATTTTTGTCAGCTAGTTTAAAAAATAAAGACTAATATAGGGGCATATATATTAATATCCTCAAACTATAGCTCAATTCCTGAAGATATGGAAGCCAAAATTAATCCAATTGAGATGTTTTATATACTAGTGCCTGAAGGAGGGGAGCATATACCTCATGATACACATTTGAGGGGTTTATTCCTTCGGCCTCTCCTGCATTTATCAGTTACTTACTCTGTTCTTTAGTGAGATATAAATGGTAAAAGAAAAGGTCTGATGCCATATACTTAAGCAACTGTTAAGCACCTCATTTAAGAGGTGCTCAGGTCCTGTGTGACTGTGACACAGTTTGGACAGACAGCAAACACACACCAGTGCTAATGGGCTCATTCAGACCCTCAGTATGATTTAGTTGTGTGTACTTGATTATATCAGCTTCAAACTTGCAGGGCTGGTAGTACAGAAAGGCTCAGCAATACAGTATATTTTCCATTGTTATGGCTATATTTATCAAGACCTTGCAGTATTTTTAGTCAGCATGATGGTACCTTTCTTCTGTAGCATTAAGGTACATAGGTTCAGTTTACATAGAGGTGTAAACTAGACATGGAAAAAAACTTCCAAGACAGGTCAGAGTTAGTAACCTAAGTCCTCCTGTTGGTCCCTTTTTTCTTAGATCTCTTCAAATTTAATTTCTGATTTAAGGTTTGGGGCTGACTGCCAGTATTAAATGAGCTTAGTTCTCCTGATCATGGAAATAAATTCAAATCCTGAAAAAATATTGAATAAACTTATATTTACAGTAATAGAAATATGCAAACATAGCTTTAACTATTCTTCCTGTTAGAAGTTTATGTTTTATTTCCAATTTCTCAATTGAAAATGTTAAGAATTTAAGTCCCATAAGGGAAAAAAAAAAGCATGGAGTTGAGATTTTGAAATAAAGAAATTATAATTTCACTTTGATTTGAAATTGGTTTTCTTCAAGTAGCAGTAAAAATAAATGGTAATGAAAAATTTAAACTGACATTCAGAACCATATTTTTTATTTCCCTCTGTAAAAAGTGATCATCAAAAATATCTAAAATGTTTGCACATAAATTCTAATGAGCTCTACTTACAGCATTTTGGTAAATGAGTGCTTATGGGAGTACTTTGTATAAAGTCAGTATAAATCAGTGTCCACATGCTTAAAGACTATATTCCCTAGGGTGCTGAAGTCTGTGCTTTTCAAAGAAAAAATAACACAGTCCATGCCAATGTTTAATGTAACTGGTTAGCTTTCAGTATTCAACTACTTAATTTAAAAGCAAATCAGCAGGCTTTGCCATAGCACTGTCCTTCAGGGAGTGGTGCTTGCTTGGTTAGAAACAGCTGGGTTTACCCTGACATGCTGGAATAGGTACAAGCTTGGAATGGGGAAAGTTGACTTACATTTTCCTGATTATCTCAAAAGTAATTTGTCATGTCTAAGGTTTTGGAGAACAGAGATATTGGTACCTGTGATTTAGGACACAGGATGAGAGAAATTTGGCTATTGGAGTAGAATGGTTTGAAAACTCTGAAGTGGCTAAAAGCAACTGTCCATGAACCTGGGTTGTCACAAAGGCTTGTCCTCTTTAATTGTATCCAATTTCTTGAAGCTAAAGGCAAAAGTTTGTCTGTGGAGGGGGAAGTGTTGCCTTAGTAAGCAGACGGGACTCGGTTTCTTTATGCAGAAAAGCCTATTGTTTAATCACATAACTCATTTTTATACAGTTTTCACAGACCTCGTGTTTTTTTCTGATTGGCCAGTACTTTTCTTGCTACTCAGTTCATTGGTTAGTAACTGGCACTCCACCTAACAAATCTCCCTGATTTTGCATTGTTTACATATCTTCTTATCTGATTTTCATGGGACAGATTTATTGTTTATTGCAGGTGCAAATTATTTTTTTCTACAAGAATAGGTTTTTATGCAAAAGGATTCTCATTCTTAAGATTTCTTCTCATAGGAACTTAGCTAGCTGCACTTAGAAGAAGTAACAGGCCAGCTGGTAATTCAGCAGACCAAGGCCTGATTTCATAAGGACTTTCTTTTATAATACCTCTACCTGTATGTAACAGGAAGAGTGAGTAAGTTCCTTAAACAAAGCAAAGCTTATTGTTATTGCTGTACTGCATACAAATTATTTATGGTATCAAGTAAAACTGAATTGCATGTTTGCAAAAAGTAAGTCATCTTTGCCTCAGTTTTCAGCAACAGAATTAAAATATGAAGCAAGGACAGCTTTTAATTTTTTGATGAATCATTTACCTTAACCCACCAGCTACAGCAGTGCATGCTGCCTGCCTGCTCCTAATATTTGCTAAAATACCGTAGTTCACCCCCTGTAGACATTAATTGCTACACTTGGCAGCAGCAGCAGAAGGAAGGGGAAGTGGTGTTTGGATTAGTAGCCCGAGAAAACCTGTTATATTTCTCATCTCAGCACTTCATTTCCCTATCTTCACAGCTGAGGGGTTGCAGCTGAGAACCAAATGCAGTGGTTTTTTCTTGTACAAGTGATGGATGGGGATATAAAGAGGCGCAGGAGGAGTATCTGGCCCATAAACAGGAATGATGGGACCATTTCCAGTAATAGAAGCTGGTTTAAAAATGTACCTTTGCCCCAAAGCAGGGGGGAAGGAATGCTACTCTGAGTCCTCCACAGAAAATGGCAGACAGGCATGGTAACATCGGGAAAGGGAGGAATGACAGTAGTGACATGTTTCCTAGACTGAGCTGGAACCACACTTCCCTCAAAAAGAGCAGTCATGAAACAGTAAACCAGAGCACTTCCCCCTCTCTTGTTTATTCTCCATTTAGGTCATAAACATTAGAAGACAATAGAACATTTCTCTCTGTGGTGACCTAAGTACCATGTAGGTCTCACCAAGGGCAGTATGGTTGGCAGTGCAGGCTGGAGGGGAGGATGTCCCTCCTCTGATGGGAGGTGACAGGTCAGGCAGGAGCTCTGTCGACAGCCACAACAGTGGGCTGCAAAGCTTCTGGCTTGCTCTTTTTAATATGTTACTCTGTGGTTTACTGAACACTTGTTCAAGTGCATCTTCATGTGTATAAATGACTTCACCAATGAGACAATTCCAGTGTCCAGTCTGATGGACAATTACCTTTGCTTTTGCACATTCAAATCTCTGTTTCTATTTCTGTGGGAGAGGCACTTACATAGGAAATTTCAGATTAAATTTGTAAACAGTTTCCAACCTGAAAACAGTGTAAAATAAATCAATCTGTGTAGCAAAACAAGTATTTTGAGAGAAACCTAGAAGGGGCTTACTGTGTGGCTACAGGCTAGCCCACAGTCAGCATTAAATAAGAAAGGCTGAATTGTTGAGACCTTTGTATTTTCAGAAATGACATTTCCTGTCAGTAAAAATTCTTTTGATTATACATGTCTGTTTTATATCAGAAATCGCTATTAATTTTTAATTTACATATGACAGCTTTTCCAAGACTGTACGAAGCTAGCTTTTTGTCAAGATTTGACTGTATAATTAGGTGGTGTGGCTGTATTTGGTTTCAAAATAAATCAGGAGAACTACTTGTATACTAAAAATGATGGATAATTAATCATATGGTAATATACCATTAATTGTAGTTAATGTGCTGTGCAATTAATGATACTTATTTTCTTTTTTCTTCAAGTAAAAAACTCAGTTTTCTTTTCCCCCTAATTTCTTCATACAGAAGTGCAGCTTTTTTAGCACATCCTTGGTGGTTGCATACTCTTGGATCTGTTTCTCTCAGACTAAATGTATGCTTCCTGAAATTGATTCTTGACATTATTTATAGTTTGAATATGTCAATAAGTTAAGTGCATGTAAAATTGTACCTGTATTGTGTATTTAAGGAAATGTAGGTTGTATTGCCAGTGACAATTGGACAATAAAAACCTATTTATAAGCAGTGGTGCTTCTGAGGACAGCGAATTGATGGATCAGGACAGACACTGAAAAGCAGGATTCTTTGCAGCCAACATTTTGAGAAGTGATAAACATGCAGGGGATTTTCAGTGCTAGTGCAGTGATATTTTTTCTTACCTTTCAACCGTTAGGAATGTGATCTTCACAAAATTCAAATTTATGCAGAGCATTTAAAAGCCTCTAGTTGAATGTAGCAGTTTGTTTTCCAGGTAGTGTGTGGGATGAAAGTAAATGAAGGGGTTTTTTGTTTAATATTATGTATATTTGAAAATAATTGTGCAGCACATTGAAAGATAAAACTGCTTTTGTCTGTTTGGAACATTATTGGTAAAAGGCTATATGTTTACATGTGTAATTGACTGAACTCCAAGTTGCAGGCAGCATTTGCTTTGTCTTCCTTTAATTTGTGTGGTTTGGTTCTTCCCTCAGATTTCCCTGTGTTGCAGAATGTACTCAGAGACTGTAGCAGCTCACAGTGAACACAAGCACAAATTATTTTAATTTTTTTTCCTGTAGGTATATTCACTGCGGGTGAGATTTCCTCTCATGGGTGGTTCAAGCTACAGCAGTAATTTTATATATGTGAGCCCTTGAACTGTGAATTAAAAACCCTGTGCTGGCTGGCTTGCAAAAGGGAGTTTCTTCATCACTGGCTACATTTAAATAGGTGTCTGAAGTGAATTTGTTTTCCACTATAATGTATTAACAGTTTGTTTGTTTGTTTGTTTTCTTTAGTATAATTTGGTCAGGGAGTGTATATAGAGCTAAAAAAGAACAAGAGAAAATGTGTCTCCTACCTTTCAGATATTTCCTTTCAGGTACCAAGTGAGCTGCTTTGGCAGGAATCCAACCAGGGCTATCAGCAAAGCCCCCAGTCAGTTGGTGTTTGCACCCTTCTGGCCTGGAAGCAGATAAAATTCCACATTTGTTTCAGGACAACACCTCTTAATGTGTGCAGATAAAGCTGCTAGAAACATAAGATATAGGCAGGTTAAGGAGACTTTGTGGCAGGAATCTGTTGTCAGTTCAAAATTTACCTTCATTATCTCTGGGGAAGAGTTTCCTCTTCCTCAGAACACCACCTTGGTGCATCTCCTTCCACAGCACCATCTTGGTGCATGTCCTTTCCCCACCTGAGTGTGTGCACATAGACACCTAATTAAGAAGCCAAGACGATACCATTTCCATGCTAAATTTGGTTCCTCCGGGTCTCCTGTGAATAGAGGTGTGCTCTGAGCAAGCCGAGACTGGGCCGTGCCGTGCGATGATCTCCCGCTGGTACTTTGACATGGCTGAAGGAAAGTGCGCGCCCTTCTTTTACGGCGGCTGTGGCGGGAACCGGAACAACTTTGACTCGGAGGAATACTGCATGGCGGTCTGTGGCAGCATCAGTAAGTGCCCCCCACGGCGCCCGCTTGGCGGGGAGCGGGCCTGGGCTCACACTAACCCCAGCCGCGGTCTGTCCACACCTCTGCTCACCACTCAGGCCTCCTTGGGCTCTTGCTAACCTGGCATGGTAGTGTGGGTGACTTCTTGGCTCTAGGCGGGCTCTGAGCTGGGGGCTGAGAGCTCAACACCTCCTCAGGTGAGGCCTTGGCACCCATCTTCTCTCTATTCTCTGTCAAAGTGTTCTGATGTTTCTTGTGTCTGTCTGCACTTAAAATGCATGTGCAGGAAAAAACACTAACTTTAGGGGAGTTAGTGTAGGAAGTCAGGTAAGTTTAAAACATGTTTTTAACAGTGTATTCTCATGTATTTCTGACCTTTTTTTTCCAAAGCTAAAAAGTATTAGAATGCGTATTTCCAGATTTATTTGGTTGAATTCTTTGTGTGTGTTTGCAATGAAAAAGGGAGAAATGGTATTTGATTTTTTTATGTTTCCCTAAGGGCTGTGATGCACAGGGATGTGAATCACCTCCCACTTACTTTGACTCAACCATATGTTGTAATGTCTGTTTTTGCTGAAAAAATGGTGTTTGCACTGTTTGAGAGTGGTGGCTTTCTCTGCCATGCACCGTTGAAGCTGATAAATGAGGTACTGGTTTTATCAGATGGGTTCTGTTTTGAGAGCCTCTTGTACACTCTTCTCCCAATCTGCTTTGCAAGCACATACTCCTGGGAGAGCATCACCTGACATTTACATCTGAGACATTAAAGAGTGAGTACATGTCTCACTGCCCTGTCTGCTCTCAGGACATGGAGGAGCAAAACACAAGCAGCATCTCAGGGCTCCTTTTAATAAAAGGTTTTCCAAACTTGGCCTTTTCAGGAGCATTTTCAGTAAGTAGAAGGGTTAAAAATGCACACAAACAAATGAAGAGCCCTAGCAAGGGGTACTATGTGTGTCATGGAGCAGAGGAGCTGACCTGTATTTTACTGGAACAGAAGCAAGAGCAGTCCTGGAGCCAGGATTGCTGAACTGGTGCTCCAGCTGCATTTTATCTTAGCATCTTCTAGACCTGTTCATGTATCCAATTTCACTGGCAAAGCTCCAGGGAAGGAAAGTGGAGAAATCTGCCATGATGGGGGTGAGGAGGATACTTCATGAACTGTGATCAGCTCCTGCAACAAGACAGAAGATGTAGTGAAGAAGAGATCTGTGCAGGAGGTTGGAGTGAGGTCTCATGTATTTACTGACAGAAGAACATTTTGAGCCATTAAGTTCCTGTGTTAGGTAAGGTGTTTCCAGAGATGCAAAACACAATTTGTCTCTGATTGCAGCCTCTCTTTGGGAAGATAAAGGATCTTCTCTTCTGCTCAGGAGATTCTACTTTGTCTCATGGAAGTTGTTGTCTGGCTGGGTGTTTTCTTCCTCAGATCCATTTCAATAAAACAATGACAAGACTGTTACCATTTCCATTATTCTCTTGGTTTATTCTGGAAGTCCAAAATTTTGGTCTAAGTAATTTTCTCTTTAAGGACAATGGAATTAGGTTGAGTATTTGAACTTCTTTGACTCTATTTGCACAACTCAAACTGATTTTTTGTCTCCCATAGGGTTTTTTTCCTGACTTTTTTTTCCTTCAGTAGTTTCTCAAACAACAGTTGAGTCTATGAGGATACACTTTCTAAGCTATGTCAGTTACATTTTTATTCCTGGTTTTTAATGTTATGTCAGTCTGTTCTATACCCTCATCTATAAGTATTTTCTGTTCCTGAAGTAAATTTTTCTTTTAGTTTCATGTACTGTTTCAGTGTCACCATGCTATTTCTCCTTATTCTTCATGTTTTTGCTGAATAGAAATTGTAGTGAAAATAATTGGAAGTGCTGAATATAGTAAGTTTCATCACTGAAATGATGTCTTGTGTTTAGTACTAATCTAATGTTGCTAAAGGAGGTAGAACAGACACCATTTTTCACCCCAATCTCACAGAAGAAAACAAAACCAGTGGAGAATAGTTTCCATCAAGGCCACTCCTGTTCCCTCCTGTCGTTTTTTCCTCCCACCATCACCCTTAGTTTAGTCTTTGTATTTGATTTTTGTGCCTTCTCCTCCCTACTTCATTATTATCAATGTATTTATTCCATTTTTCCTTTTCTCTCCAAAGTTCAGATTGTTCTTGCTCCTTTGTGTCCTATTAAAACAAAAGAAAAATCAAGCCTTTCTTAGGCAAGAGGCAAGATGGATGCTAAAGCACATCTCTTCTTTGTCTAGCTATAGTTTGCTTTTCAGGATAAACTAGTTAGATTTTACAGAGTAATATGAAATAGTGAATAACACTGAGTTTCTCTTGTATAGTGGGCAAAGGGTGGAAGTGTGGGATGTGAGTCAGATTTTCTGGTAATGAATTGGAATTGGACTGAACCAAAATGTGAGGATGTTCTGTTGTCACAAATACCCATACACTGTGAAATCTCAATACTAATATCCTGAACACTTTCTCTTAATAAAAAAGAGTTTAAAAGAGCATGTTTTATTCTGCCTTCTTGCTAAGTCTCTTTGCCTTGATCTGGAAAGGTGGGTCTGTCCTGTTGTGCAAAGCCCTGAACTCCCTCCATGCTGAGTGGATTTGACTGGTGCTCTGAGCTCTGATGGAAATGATTTATCTGTTGGGTAGGAGCTACTGGTGTCTTATTTTTTTTCATTTATCATCCAGCTCCATGGAAATTGATGCATAATTACCTTGGAAGTAGAAGGCTTTGAGGCTGATGTTACCAATTCCTTCAGCCTGTCAGATTACCTGCTCAGTCTCTACTGATTCTTAATAAGAATGTTCAGTACTGTCTGTGGTTTCTGTTCAATATAATGACTCAAACTTCTACTGGGTGACTGTCCATAATGGCTTCTTTGAAGTCATAGAATCTGTTGGGTGTTTAATTTGGATTTAATGGCCTTAGAATGAGTATATATTGACAAGAATAAGTGAATATATTGCTGTTACCAAAGGAAAGATTTCTGTCTCATATTAAAAAGTAATATATTGTACAAATTTTTTGTCTGTTAATTGTTGCATTTTAAACATCCTTAAAGTTACAGGAGATATATTTTTTTTAATGAGTGCTATCTTGATATTATGTTAATGTTCAATTCTTAACTTGGGGACTTAAAAGCTGGGAAAATATGTTCTCTTGAATGTACTTCATTTCTCAGCTCTCCCAGCAGCTGTCAGAGCCTGACGTCAGTGGAATTCATTGTGTTTTCATTTGTTCCTCATTCAAAGTGGGAGTGAGTTGAACTCTGGTGGCAGAGTCAGTTTTTGAAAATTTTGACGTATCATTAAAAAGACCTTTTATAATTAGTTTTTTTTTTTTTTATTTTATGACAGTACTGAATTTCTGGGGCTCACAACAGAGGGAACCAACAGGGTTCATTGTTGTCAGCTCCCTCCTTCCTTGCATAAACCCTTAAACTTAGTAGGAAGTTTAAATGTTGACACATGTGGTTTATTTTTGATCATTTTAGAGCAATATCACAGGTTTTGGGGTGAATTTAGGTAAAAATAGTATTTATTCTCTAGACTAAATACTGTGAACTTCCAAACATGCAAATCTCTCAGTGATTTTTAAGGGGCAGGTACTGTCCACTTCAATTTTTCTTCAGAAGTGTATTGCAAATTAAGATCTGTATCTTTTACAGCAGCAGCTTACAAGATGATACTCCTGTTGTCAGTAATTTCCTTCATCCATTGTTTATTTGTTTGGGATGTTGACATCTCCCTAGTTAACTAATCTCCCTAGTTAGCAGGAAGTTAAATGTTTTGGCAGCTAAAGTTGCATGCCAACTTCCAGTGTCTAAGGCATTAAAGAACTATGACTTCTAATATCATAAATTGTTAATTTGACTAAGACCTTTACTGGATACAAGTGACTAATTTCTGTTTCCACAGTTTCTTCACCTATATAAATTTTCACTTTTATTTTACCTTTGAACCACACATGTTGTACTAGACCATTAATAAGTAAGTGGTGAAGTTTAGGATTCAAAAAGGAAATAATGCAAACGTTTTAATACCCAAAAGTTATACTACTACTAATATCAAACACAAATAATTTAATTAATATAAGGTATTGCTGTGGGCAATGTTTACTGTAACTTGTTGGGTCTAATCACAGCATTTTTTGTTTTGGTTCTTTTTACTCTGTAAAACTTGATGACTCTTGTTTACAACCTTGGCAGAAGCTTCATGTTCAGGAAAACACTTTTGTCTTGTATTTATCCTGATTTGAACCATACATGAAGAATTTAACAGTTTTTTTCCTCTCATAAATATTTAAACTTATGATAGTTGAAAGAGAATGACCTTGCAGCAGAGTATTGCAAAGATGCTTGAGGAAGTTTTGCTTTGGGGACCTGCTCCCAATCAAGAAGTGCATCAAAGAACTTGGAGAGGCGTGATCTGAACCATTCATGGATGAATGTTGAATGGATATCAGCAAGGCAAAATTGTATTTGTCAGAGTTGGTGAAAAGGAAGGCATTCATGGAAGGTTTGGTTGCCAAGTTCTAGCTGTGCATGGGTAGGAAATGTATCTTGAAGTTCTTACTCAGGAGTCTTTTTATATGAGGAAATTCAACTTAAACCTAGTTTAGATGGCAAGTAGCACCTTTAATTAAAATAATGGATCAGGAATAATAAGAGTACGGTATGTTTTGTTGGGTGGGTTTTTTTCCTCTCCATGAAGTCTCTGAGGAATTTCACTAAACTCCTTCAAGCTGCCTGTTGCTTGATGCCATACCAATTACTTACATTCTAACATATTAAAGGAAAACAGAATCAGTCTTTGCAAAGCAGGGGTTGGGTATCACTGCATAGTGAGGGGACTATTGCTCACTTTGCTTGAATGACCCTAAATGCAAACCTTTCCACTACCAGTGTCACAGCTACCTCCTAGTTATCCAACAGGAAGGCTGGCTATTAGTGCAAGCTTGCTGATTGTTTCCAGCTTTTGTGAGGTTTTTTTTTAATCAAAGTTATTACAAATGAAGTAACTATCTGTGAAGCCAAACTGTTGCTAAGGGAAAGATTTGAGGTATTTCATTAGGTACTGTGAGGTCCATAAGTGCTTTAAAAAGGATTTGCATTCACATTTATATGTTACAATTTATATTTTAAAAATAAACTTATGTACAAAGCATGTAACTTTGCAAAGGGAATTTGGCTGGCTAACGGACTTTATTCATTGCCAGGCTTTTTTCATACTTGGAATTTTTCTTTTGGCAGCAGTTTCTAACCTGTTTCAAGAACATTGTTTTGTTCACTCTGCAGAGCTGCTCCTGGTTTATAAAATGGGGTAAGGGAGGGGGAAGAAATCCTGATGTATTTTTATGTACTTGTTGTGTGTAACATGTTAATCTAAACCCTGTTTCTGTGTCTTCCTCTGAGGCTAAATAGATGGCTGTATTCCAGTGGAAATTAGAACAGGTGCTTCTTTACTAATCCATCTAAATTTTTCCCATACTAAAGTAGAAATTCTTCTTTTCTTCTCCCTCCCCTCCCTCTCTCCACCTTCAAATTTTACCTCAGTCCCTACCACAGCTGCTAGCACTCCTGATGCTGTTGACAAATACTTGGAGACACCTGGAGATGAGAATGAACATGCCCATTTCCAGAAGGCCAAGGAGAGGCTTGAAGCTAAGCATCGTGAAAGAATGTCTCAGGTAAGGGGAGATTTCTTTATTCCTAAGTGTGTGAGTTTGTCTGTCAAGTAATAAGTGATCCTTCATCTCCTTATTTCCCAAGCCTTCATCCAGGTGCCCTGCCAGTTTGCAATGCTGTAAACACATCATTTACTGCCTTTATGCCTCTTATCTAAGAATTCAGCTGTCTGACACATTTGTGGTTGTGTTACCACTGCAATCATAAGTCATTACAGTTACTAGAAGGGTTAAAAGAAAAAAAAAACTGTTAAAAAAGTCTCTCATCATTGTGGGAGAATGTTTGTCTGGTGAGATTATTGATGTTTCAAAGTAAAGAACTTGGCCTCTGTATTAATTGTCCTTCCCTTGGAGCAGCTGAGGGAAGTTGGTTTGTGTTGAGCTTCATTTTCTGTGTGTGCCCTGGGGGTAGTCTAAGATCACATATGTTCATCTAATGGTTTTGAGCCTCAAGGAACATGATATGCATCTAAAGTCAAAGAAAAGAGGAAAAACTGGTGGTTTTGAACTAAAAATCCAAACTGAATCAACCCTTTTCTTTCCCTTACACCAAAGATTTGTGTAGCCTGAAACTGTACCCAGGTTTTAATCCAGTGAGAAATGAGTTACCCACTCTCTCAGAAACAGGATTTATAATAGTAATGCCAATAAAAATGGTCTGCTTTAATAACAACAAAGAAAATTGTAAGAGGTTTAAAGGAAAGCATATTTTTTGAGAATTAAAAAAACACAAAAAATGAATGTAGTATAATTCAGATGCATTTCTAATACCCCTGTAGCTAATTTACTTCCATTGTAACTGTATTTTTTCACTGTAACTTTGTTCCCCTGATGGGATTTATGTCTGTTACTGATTCATTATTAGCCTTCAGTTCTGTGCTAAAATGTTATTCCAAAAATGAAAATAGATTGTTATGAATGAAAATGAAATTAAGCTGTTAGTGCACATCCATGCCTATTGGTACTGTAGCTGTGCCTGGCACTTCTCTAATACCTTGGGCAGTGCATCTTACCTGAAGCACTCATCCAACTGGTACAAGCCACATACTGAGAATATGACATGTCATAGGTAGAAAGATAGGTGCTCCTCATCTGCCTGGGAAGTGTCAAAGCACGAACAGTCTGTCTCCTCTTTAAACAGAGAAAATAGAGCAAATTTAATGGACAGAGAATCTCAAGAATAAAAAAAGGGACATAGCTTGCCTAGCAGAGGAGAGACCCGGCCTTGGCTAGGTCTGCAGAGGGTTGGTGAATAATACAGTCACCACCCTATCATTCCTTCCCCTTGAAACAACCTTTTTGTAAAAAAATGCTGTTGAGGTGGGTTTCTTGAAAGCAAAGGATAGTCAGTGCAGATTTCCTTGGCATAGTCTTTAGATTCTCACTGTGGTTCCATGTTTTTCTCCAAAATCCTGATATGTAAAGATTAAGCTGAGTTATTAGGGGCAGTATTTGATTGAACTGTGTATTTTCTGTTTTAACATGAGCATCTGGAGGACCCTGTCAACTGAAGGGTGTGATTCAGAGGTTTGACTGAAACTGGAGCTGGTGCCCTCATTAGCACATTTCTAGCCATTCTTCTTGTCAGCACTGAGCACACAGGGGGTGAGGCCGTTCAGCTGACCCCTCCTCCTGCAATGTCAGTCCTTCAGAAACAAGTCAAATAACCAGCTCTGACCAATTCAGCAACCTAAGTCAGCCCTGGTAAAAAGCAGCATGATAGGTACCTAAAAAAAATAATCATTAAGTTGCCTAAGCTGCTTATGAAATCACATCTTAAAGGACATATGTTTTGAAGTACACAGACCCCCTGCAGAGCTTTGAAGATCAGAAAGATCTTCAGGGAAGATCTAGAAGATCTAAATTTTTAGAAACTTAAGTTATGATTTGTACAGTATTGAACTAGCCTCTCTGTGTTAACTTGTCAAATGTTTAAAAGATAGGAGGTGCTAGTAGAAAAGCCAGCTAGTTCACCATTCTCTGTTTCCTCACATAAACATCTATGTCCAATACCATTGATTTCCTCTTCTGACAATTTATTTTAAAATAGCTTTTTACATTTTATTTAAAATCAGGTATGTTCTTAATGTAAAATTGAAATATATATGTAGCTGAAATTAAAGTGGAACTCTTACTTGTTATTTTAAAAATAATGCTGAATAAGTTAACTTTGCTGTCACACCTTTGCTGTCAATTATTTTCTCAGTAAAAAGGAAAGGTAACAAATGAGAGTCACTAGCCAAGTCTTCCACCTGCACCAAACTTTTTTTTAGATTCAAAGTCCTGTTCTTTCAAAGCTGAAAAGTGGAGGCTTAGAAAGCAGCATAAATGCCCATTTTTCTTCTAATAAAAAGAGAAAAAATTATCAAGTAATTCTTTAATCTTGATAAATATCATAATCTGAAATAGATTGGTTTGTTCACAAAACAGATAATTTATTTCATTTAATAAAAAAATCTAGTTTTAAAATAGTATTGGGTTTGGTGCACACCTTATTTTGCAACAGTCAGTTATCTAAGAAAAAAAATCAGAAGCATTCTAGTTGACATGAAAAATGTAATCATCCAAGGAGTAGGGAAGTTTATCACTAAACTTGAAGTGAAATATTTTAAAACATGTCATCAGGGAAAATGTAAATATTCTGCATATCCTTTTTCTGATATTTCCCTTAGCTTACCATGAAATTCTGACAACTTGTGTTTCTTTTTCTCCTGTATAAAGATGTTAACACAAGCAGAGACCAAGATTCTGTCGGTGATTATGTCACATCCTAGTTCACAGCTCATGAAAGACTTTTAGTAGGGAAGTTTGTCTCTGTGATGACCTGATGCACCTCTGGTTTCAACTCTTTTAATCCCTTGTGCTTTAAAGTGTCCATCTCTTTAGACTACAGATCATGAAAGTTTTTCTGCACCACACCTGAAGCAACAAGGCTTACAAACTTTCCTATTTTACAGGAAGTACTGTAAGAAGAATTACGCTAATATAAAATTTTAAGCTTTTCACAAGAATTAATAATGCAGCCTCAATAGCAGGAAAACTGCATTCCCATGCAAACAGGGGTAGCCATTCATTGATGGATGTGTAACCTTTAAGTGTTTGCTGTTTTCCATAGGATAACAGGGAGAGGTTATGTTAACTGACTGCAAGGTGTCATGGCTCTTGTTTCTTGTTTTGATACCATTCCCCCTTTTCTCTTTCTCTTTTCAGTTTGTTAATGACTATACAGTTCCCTTACTTAATTAGTTGCTGCTAAATAGCCTGATGAACCAGATACCAAATCTTACTCAAGGGAGCAGTGTATTTATACATTTCTCTCCTAAGACATCTTGTGACGTCCTCATGTCTTAAATTTGCTCTTCCTTTGGCTGTCTGCGATATTTTTGGAATTGTAGCATGGTAGAACACTTATGATAGGAACTTTATGACACCTTGTGTCCCAGAATAGTTTTCCTTCTTAGAAGTTTATTTCCAAAGCAAACATCTGAAAATACTGCAGTTCTCAACCAGCCCAAACAGGTCTGGTGTTCATTCAAGATTTTTTTTTTTGTTTTTTGATCATTGCATGCCAGTTGTTTTAACATCCTGGATACATCTTCAGCTGATTTTTAGTCCCAGTGACACTGTAGATGCACAGCATGGTTTGAGTTGGAGGGACCTTAAAAATCATTTAGTTCCATCCCCCTGCCATGGGCAGGGGCACCTTCCAGTACATCAGATTGCTTAAAATCCCATCTAGCCTGGCCTTGAACATTTCCAGAGATGGGGCATCCACAGCTTCTCTGGGCTACCTGTGCCAGGGTCTCACCACCCTCAGAGTAAAGCATTTCTTTCTAATATTGAATCTAAACCTACTTTCTTTCAGTTTAAAACAATTCCTCCTTATCACTACACGCTTTGAAAAGTCCCCTCTCCTGCCTTCATGAAGGCCCCCTTTAGACAATGGAGGGCTGCTGTAAGGTCTCCTTGAAGTCTTCTCTTCTCCAGACTCAAGAACCCCAAATCGCTCACCCTGGCCTCACAGAGGAGGTGCTCCAATCCTTTATCATCTTTATGGGCCTCCTCTAGACCCACTCAAGCAGGTTGATGTGCATCTTGTGTTGGGCCCCAGAGCTGGATGCAGCACTGCAGGTGGGGTCTCACCAGAGTAGAGCAGAGGGACAAAATGCCTTCCTCAACCTGCTGTCCATGGTGTTTTGGATACAGGATACACTGGGCTTCCAGGGCTCTGAGCACACATGGCTAGCTCATATTTGGTTTTTCATCCACCAGGACACTCAAGTCCTTTTCCCAGGGCTTCTCTCAGTCCACTCATTGGCCAGCCTGTACTGATTTTGGGATTGCCCCAGCCCTGGTGCAGGAGCCCACACATGGCCCTGTTGAACTTGAGCCTGTGGTTTTCCCGGCCTGACTCTCAAGCCTGTCCAGGTCCCTGTGAATGGCATCTCTGCACTGCAGAGTATCAATCACACCACTGACCTTGGTGTCACCTGAGATTGCTCTCATTCGTGCTGTCCATGTCCTCAACAAAGATGTTAAATAATACCAGTTCCTGTATTCCCTGTATTCCACCATCTCTACTACAGTGTGTGGGATGCCTGTTTCCTTCCTTACAACTGTCCGGTTAATAGGCTTACCCCCCTCAGTTGTAGTCAGGACTCTTTGGAGAAGTTTAATTATATGACCAGAAAAAAGGTTAAGACTTAAGTGTGGAAAAAAAGCAAAGATAGACACTCTTTTGGCATGGCTGTGACCATTCTTACTAAGCCAACCTTCAGGCAAGTACCTCTGCTGGCCTGATTGTGCTAACCCAAATGTCTGCCATAAATTCTTCTCTTGCAGATATGCTGTTGTCCCCTAGTATAACAAAAGGGAGTGAATTCTTCTGCTTCAATACATAGTGAAATTTTTGTACTTAGCATCTCTTAATAAGGAATGATATTTTCCATACTGCCTCTTTCCCTCTTACTGTCCCTTACAGCCCAATTTCAAAAAGCATCTGCCAGGCTCTAAGGCCTGAGTTTTGAAGAAGTTTGACTTTGAAATGGCTTGCTGCTTATATCTCTATCAGAAGCTGTTATTTTTCCTGTACAAAGCCTCCAACCCTTGAAGAGCCCTAAATCTGTATGTTTTTCATAGGTCTGTGCTGTCAACAGAGGAGAGTAGGTTCATAAGTGCAGAGGCCAAGTTCAGCCTTCTTCTGCACATATGTAATTGGGGAATTTTTTCTCCTCCTTGCTCTTTGGGGTCCTCTGTAGTGCTATGGCTTATTTCTCACTCACAAATCCCTTAAGTGATGATCTTTGGTGGCAGCAGGAGTTCCCTGTGGGTGGTAGCATGACCCATGGATATCTGTATCTTCAGTTGGTTAGCACACACACACAGATGCTCTCAAGCATTGAAGTCTTCTCAGTTACAAAAATCTGTCACTCAGGTCACAGCAGTCTTTACAGGAATATTGTTTCTGCAAACAGCCATGTAATTCTGTTTTTTTTTCAAAACCTTTCAGTTTTGTGGCACCACAGCTGAACTCTGAGGCCACTAATTTACATCCCTCCCAACTAGCTGTATAGGCTGTCAGTCTATCATCCTGCCTTGCATGCCTTAAAAGGTTTAAAAAAATAAAATGGACAGAGACAGACCTGGTGTAGCCAAAGGTCCTCTTAATCAACATTACCCACAGTGCTTATTTTTGTCATGCAGATTAGCAGAGGGTTAGTTTGGGGGATAAAGATGGCAAGGGAACTCTTGTTCTGAAAATCCATAACTGCTCTTTCAGAGTCAAAAAATTAGGCAGATGTCAGAGATGTGTTTTAAGACAGAAAGGGGGAAGAGGAAGAAGAAAATCATAAAGTTGCTAATCTAGGCCAATGTTCAAGCTTGAACACGTCATTGTAGTTTATAACTTGGCTTAATGCCATAATTTCTGGGCCTTCTGTAAATTCACATCCTGTTGCTATCCTCTCTAATCACAGAGGAGCAAAGAGAACTTTGTGAATAAAGCAGAAAGAACCCTGAATATTCATTCAAATATTGGTTCAAATATTCTCCAGGATGGGATAAACCCAGAAGTGGTTAGATGTTGATACCAAAAAATTGATGTATTTTATTTAAAAGAGGCAAAGAGAAAGAGAAAAGAAAAGAAAAAAGAAAAGAAGGAATGGAAAAAAGAGGGGGGGCGGACGGACAGGGAGAGTGACAGAAATGAAATAGAAGCATATCACTCCTCCATGGGTCCCAGTGATGTCTTCTTGTTTCCCTCCATCTGATCTTGGTGGTGAGGGTCCCTGCTGAAAAGCATAGAATCCCCTGGATTAATGTACATTTGGGCAGGTGGGAACACACAGGTACCTCCCTGAGGGGGGCCAGTTTGACACTGTCCCTTGCAAGACTGTGGATCTGTTGCATCATGCAGTATCGCTTGCAGTGCTCTGGGGCAGGGTCTGGGGACTCTTTTGGGGGTTGTTATGAACTGGAATAACACAGAAGATCAAAGCAAACTAAGCCTCTGTGAATAAAACAGATCAGACCCAGAGCAGTTTTAAATATACCCAAAAACGTGATTAAAACCAAACGAGGTTAGATGTTGTTGCCAAAAAACGTGATATATTTTATTTAATAGTAAAAGAGGCAAAGAGAAAGAAAGACTAAATAAAGAAATAGAGTTGGGGTGGGGGACCGTGAGAGAGTGACCAGGGTTAGGTAGAAACAGATCACCCTTCTGGAGGTCCCAGTGACATCTTGTTCTTCTCCTCCATCCCATCTTCTTGGTGGTGAGGGTCCCCCACCACAGTGGCGCCAAAAATGTATATTGATCCAAAATCCCACGGATCAATATACATTTGGGCCAGGTGGGAACACCCATGTGCCTCCCCTAAGGGGGCTAGCTTTGACACTATCCCTTGCAACACTGTGGATCTATTGCATCATGTTGCAGTGCTCTGGTGCAGGGTCTTGGGACCCCTTTGGGGGGACCTTTGATGAGCCATGATACCCCCTCAGCTGTCCTTTATGTGGATGTGGCTTTTCCTGGAGTGAAGGGGCTCCTGGGCTCCTCTGCACAGTGGAGGATGGGCATTCACTGCCTCTCACTGGAGACACTCAAACCCCTCCTCCTCCCCTCCTTTGGTGGGGGTCTGTGCAAGCCTGGCAGCAGATAAGCCTGGGGCTATAGCCTCCACCCCTGAAGGTGCTGGGCTGGGCCCTGCAGTGGATGGTCTTCCAGATGCTTTGAACAATAGTGTCACTTCCTATCTCTGTTCCTTAGGAGGTTTAACTCACAGTTCAGGGTTTCAGTCAGGAGGCCCATTCAGGGTGGGCTTGGGTGGTCTTCTGTGCAGCTTTTGTTATGTACTTTTGCTATAATAGACAAAACCATAAATTTTCAGTCTCTGATGCATCCTGCCATCAGTGTCATGTCAGGTGTCTGGAAAGATGCTGCCTTTATACATGAATTATTTTCTCAGCCCGCACAGTCATATGGCCTAAGAAAATTAAGAGTTGAATGCTTAATGCACACTGAATACACAGCAGCACTCTGAGAATTAATATGTTTTTTCCAGAACACATCACTGTGCTCTAAATTGTGGTGTCAATTATTGTCATCTAGTTCTGTTTTGTAAGAGAATCAGTGAAATCTCTTGTGCCAAAGTAGTGCAATAGTAGCAGGTGGGGGGTGGCCTATAACTTCAGTGCCCTGCCCATCATGTTCTCTATCATTAGTTCCTTGCTACAACTCCTTGTAAATTTTGTTTTCCTGCTGCCTTAAAGCTTGGCTTCAATTTAAACATCAGTGGGTATTGTCTGATGAGAAGATAATGTGAACTGGAGAGGCTGTTTTAGGCTGACAGTTACATTGGTTGGACTACAGTTCTTGGGACTTAAATTTCAGCTTAGTTTTCAATAAAAAGAGTGGGGTGAGATAAAGACCATGATTCTAACTATTTAGTTTCAGGTCTTTGCTTTTTACTGCCACCTAACCATGCCACCATCCCCCTGGTGAAGCAAAAAAACAGGCAAAACAATTTCTCAAATATCACCAAAAAAATTAAAGTTTACAGCACCCCATTAGCTTCCCAATGAGAGATAAGCCTCCATTCTTTTGGGCTGTTATTGAGGCCAGAATCTCTTACAGATAAATAATTTTGTTGACAATTAGTTGTTTTTACCATAACTGATGTACTGCTGTCTTGAGATACGCTCTAGGCTTTGGGGTGAAAAGGATGATTAAAACTTGGCACCAAAATCTCAAACATTGAATTGTTTTGGTGTGCAGGTTTCAGCCTGCTGAGTAATCCTACAACCCTCTACAGAACTGAAAGGTATTACATTTTAAGGCCTGGGACTTGTAAAAGTCTCCTTTGAGCCCAGGTTTGTGTGTTGTTTATTTTTTTTAAAGGCACAGGCTCAGCCAGGTACCCTTAGGCACCACCAGCACTTTCCAGTCTGCTCATCAAAGAGCCTGATTAGCAATGTCTGGTGTGGTGTGTGGAAAAACTGGGAAGCCTGAGACAGGAGGTGACTTGCAAACATGGGGCACAGCAGGTCTTATTTCTCTTGCCTTTGTATTGGTCTTGGTAAAATTTCATTTGTCCATGTGGACTCTGAGTTTTTTTAAAATTATCTTGACAATTTTTATTAATTGGTTTGAAAGGGTGTGTTTTATTGAGAAGGGAAGGAAAGGAAATGCACATTGTGAGTAATTGCTTATAGGTTTCTTATCATGCTAATCCTGCACATAAATAGTCACCTATTGGTATGCACTTCATTCAGTGGGAACAATGGTTCCTATATAAAATATATTTTCTAAGGAGATTGCTGTCTATGTGTGAAGATGACAGAAAGGTTTCAGATCTCATGGACAACAAGTTAACCCACTCCTGACTATTGAAATACTACTGCTCTGTGTTACAGGGAGAGGAGGCTTCTCACATTGCTGAAAGAAATGACACTGAAGGATCTCCTACATTATTTTTCTGATAGTGTTGTACTTGAGATACATACTCATTTCTTGGAAGTGTTTCTACAACCCCTGTTTCTGGACAAATAGCTGGACTAGCACAAATTGTGTATAATTTTTAACTGCCCTGCTCAGGCCAATGATGCAGTCTGAATAAATTAAAAGCTTTCGTGGTGCCAGAAAAGGTGGCATGATCCAATTGGAATGATTTGAAATTTACACCCTTGGACAAAATGAGTGGAATGTGTTTTTCTTCTGTCTGAGATGGAAAAGGGTTGGTGTGTTTACCCATGGAGATCTCCACTTACCTTGCTTGAGGGCTGGTTAATGTGTTCCTTCACAGCAGAGTTGTGAGAGCATGGGACAGTGTTCAGACACACAAGTACTGTCTTTTTTTAATTTAATAACAGGATCCTACCTTCATAAAATGTTGTAACTGCCTTTTTTTTTAGAGATAAAAGGAGGAAAGGAATGTAAAAATATTACTGTTGGAGCTGCAGTGCTTGGCTGCTGCTAAGCCATGGGACAAGGGAGGAAAATCGCAAAGTCACACTCCTTTTTTTATTCATTAGGTCATGAGAGAGTGGGAAGAGGCAGAACGCCAAGCAAAGAACTTGCCAAAGGCTGACAAGAAAGCTGTTATCCAGGTAAAGGAAAATGCAACCACAACCTTTTCCAAATATAGGTTAGATATTAGGAAAAAGTTTTTCACAGAAAGGGTGATAAAGTACTGGAATGGCCTGCCTGGGAAGGTGGTGGTGTCACCATCCCTGGATGTGTTTAAAAAAAGACTGGATGTGGCACTTGGTGCCATGGTTTAGTTCAGGTGTCAGGGAACAGGTTGGACTCGATCTTGAAGGTCTCTTCCAACCTTGTGATTCTGTGAACCTTATCATCTGGAGCCCCAGTTAAGATACAAGGGGTGCTGGGTGTGATGTAATTTAATAATCTACTTCATGGAGATTTAATGTTATTCTCTGCTCTTTTTTTCCCGTCTGTGCTGATGTTTTCTCTGTTTCTGTTGTGATTGATGCTTTTTTCAGCATTTCCAGGAGAAAGTGGAATCACTGGAACAAGAAGCAGCAAATGAAAGACAGCAGCTTGTGGAGACTCACATGGCACGAGTGGAAGCCATGCTGAATGACCGTCGACGCATTGCTCTGGAGAACTACATCACAGCCCTGCAGACTGTCCCACCCAGGGTGAGTGTGGTACCACAAGCTCTGCCAGCTGTGCCAGAATCATTGTAGTTGTCCTGGGGGAAATGTAGATGCACTCAGGTGCAGTCTAGCTTTGGAGCCAGGAGCTCACTGTGCAAGAGCTGTGACAGCAGTCAGACAGTTTGCCTAAGTGCATACACAAGCTCCCTGTGTGAGTACCTGTTGATGGACAGGTGTATAATAAAGATACTTAAGCAAATCACGTGGAAGTGATTTGGTTGTCAGAAATTGTAGCGCTTCACAGATCCTGCAGGAGGATGGTGTCCCTCCAAGTGATGCACATTAGGATACTTCATCATGACAACATGGAGCTTAAAATAGGATGGTTGTGATTTTTTGTTTTGTTTGTTGAACTGTTGAAGTGTTTGGTGAAGGATCTTGTGAGGATTGTTGGATGGCATGAAGTTAGCACACTAGCAATTCAAAGTTGTCTGCTTTTGATGGGTGTAAACATGTACATTCAGAATGCAGATTGAGTGGAATTTAATGACTTTATATCTCTGATACTTGTTTCAGTACCACAATAGCTGGTCAGTGACCCCCAGAGGCAAATAATTTGTAAAAAGACTGGGGGAAAGCAGTTTTATGTATCTCTGGCCTCTTGAACACTTCCTAGATAGAAAAAACATTATTACACTGCAGAGTCTTTTAGTGAATTTGGCCTTACAGGGAGTTATACCAATATGGCTGACATGATTGCATTACATATTTTCAGTAAATTTCCTTCTGACGAGAAACCTGCATATTTGGTGACCATGGAAAAGTGATCATTGTCTTAGTTCTTTATCATTGTCATCATAATTGAACTTTTTTCTCCACCCCGTGGTACAAAACTCTCTTGCTTTTACTGTGTTCGCCAAGTAAAAATTAAAATCTTTCCCTTAGGTAAAAGTGTTGAGGGGTGACTTCAGGATAGTTGTGTGAAGAGTTTCCATGTATTTTTCAGTGGTAATTTGTGGAAAATGAAGTTGGTTGATGTTAAATTAGTAGAGGATGTTACTTGGCCTGAGCGTGAGTTGCATGTTATAACCTCTTACCCCACAGAGGGTAGTGAAAGGAGCTCATTAGGAGACAGATTAGTGAGTTATAAGATGGGATGCAGCTTCTTTTAAGTAGCTGGAGTCTATGGCTCAGAACTGAAGTGAGTATATGGACTGGCTGTGGGTCATATTTGCTTTCTTGCACTGTGGGTTTGGGTAGTTCATCAAAGGTAGGGTTCTGCATTTGGCTTTGGAGCCAAGCTTTCCTGCTTTGAAGTTCAGCCTTGTACAAATGTAAACCAGTCTGAAAAGTACCCCAGTAAAATTTTTTGATTTCAAGCTCTGTGTGTGTCAGGCTGGAAGCTTAGTTCATCAGGTATCTGTGGTTGTTGAAGGGTATGATGGGGACCACACATAACAGCAGCAAGGTCTCTACAGCTGCAAAATTTGGAATGCAGAGGACACAAAGTGAACTTCAGCTGCAGAACTCTCTAAGGGGAAAAAATGTTAAGTGACTCTGGGACCAGAAAAACTTGAATTTTGTGCTTGTGTAGCTTGTAGTCAGCTCCCAGGATGTTTAAATTACTGATACATTTCCTGTGTCAGGGGAGAGCACCAGGCCTGAAAGGTGACATGAGTCCAGTAAAAATAAGTTTTGAAGGTACTGTTTGAAAGACTGAAGTACATCCTATATTGAGTGTATGTCCTATATATGTCCTACAAAAGCTAATAATTCTGAAAGGAGCAGGCAGCAAGCATGGAGGTAACATTAGCTGAAAGTGCTACCAGACAGGGATTCATCTCAAAATAACAGGGATGAACAGTTTAAAAAATAATGTCTTTAAACAAGGCCTTGTTCAGTCTTGTAGATGGTCTTGTCCTTGCCTCAGCATTTTTTGGTTGTGTGCTCTGTAGCTAATGACAGTTGAGATGTTGAACTGCTGGTCAGGTGCATGCCAAAGCACTTGAAAACACTGACCTTGAATTCAGCAGGATGATTTGTCTAGGTGTATTGAAAGAGAGGAGGAGGTTTTGAAGGAACTTAGGAATAAAAAGAGGATGTATCATCTTTGGAAGGAGGGTCAGGTATCCCAGGAAATATTCAAGGAGGCTGCTAGGGTATTTTCTTAGGCCACTAAGGGCCTTCAGGGAAAAGGACTCAATAGTGACTTCTGATTTTGTGTCAGTAATTGGAGTTGAGGTTCCTTCCCTCAGATCATCATCATCCACTGGCCTATTGGTTTTGGTTGTGTGTTTTCTGTTTCTTATGGTAGGAGCAACAGCCATTGGTTGAGGCTCACTGTCTGGTTTAGCTGCAGGCTTAGGTTTACTGTCTGGTTTTAGCTACAACCTGAGTAATTGGGCTGTTAGCTGCAGTCTGAGTGACTGGGATAGCTGCTGATTTATCTCCCTGCCCTCCTGCCTCTATCTACTGCCCTACAGTATCTAGCAGCATGTGATAAGCATATGCCAGGGCTCAGCTTATTGCAATGATCCTTTTCTCCTTAGAGTCATCATGGCACTTCTCTTTCAAGTATTTGCCCTTTCACTCTCAGAACAAGTCTTAAAAGTGCAAAACTTATTTCTGGGCTAAACAGATGAATGGGTACACAATTCATCATCATAAAGTCACCCCAGGACAGGCATGTAGAAAAAAAATTAGAAAGGCCAAAGTTAGATGTTCAGTTAGAACTTAATTTGGCAACTTTTGTGAAAGATATTAAAAACATTTTACAAATATATTAATGGCAAAAGGAAGGGTAAGAACAACCTCGATTCTCCACTGGATGCGGGAGGGAATTTAGTGACTGCAGATGGAAAGAAGGCGGAGTTGTTTAACACCTTCTTTGCCTTGGTCTTCAGTGGAAAGACAGCTTGTCCTCAGGACAGCTGTCCTCCTGGGCTGGTAGATGGTGTCAGGGATCAGAATCGTCCCCCTGTTATCCAGGAGGAAGCAGGCAGGGAAGTGCTGAGCTGCTTACATGTTCATAAATCTAGGGCATCAGATGGGATCCATCCCAGGGTGATGAGGGAGCTGGCAGATGAGTCTGCAAAGCCACTCTATCATTTACAAACAGTCTTAGCTCACTGATAAGGTTCCAGAT
>WBNO01021197.1:18805-177910 GCA_013400575.1 Peucedramus taeniatus | reverse complement strand
CTTGTTGTTGCTATTAGTAAATTATTCAATTATAATTATTCTCAAGTATAATTATAACAGAATAATGGAATAATGAATTATTTCAGTAATTCTTGTTACACTTAAATATAATCTAATAATTTCCTATGACAAAGGAAATAGACCTGATGCCATGAATGAGCATTTTGTCAGAGAACCGGCTTTTAATTTCTTTGTGTTTTCTGCTGGTTCCTTTCTTGTGATATGTGGAGTACAAGGGGCTTGGTCTGGTCAAACAGCTTGTCTTGTGGCCTCATTGGGGGCATGTCAAATGCCCTGCCAAGGGTGGCGATGATTCTACTGAGAAGGAACAGCTTCACCAGTGACTGCATAAGAGCCTGAGGATTTGGTCTGGATGACAGGCAGGTGTAACCTCAGATATATATAATATGTACACATTTCTTCAATATTCTCAGGTGTTGCCATTTACAGCCTTTTCTGCTAAGCCTCTTAAGTCTGTATATTTATGAAGTAATTGTCATCATACAAGGGATGCAACTTACAGTCACTCTTCTCCTCTCACTGTCCTCTCAGTCTATGGATCTGGCAGGTGGACACAATAAATCCTCAAGGTGAGGGCATGCAGATCACAATCCCTGCCAGCCTCCTTGATACACATCTATTCTTCCACCAAAGCAATTACCCTGTGATATAGCAAGTGCCAAAAAAAATGTACCCCACAAAAAGACTGGAAGACCTATCACAAAAATGAGTGAGACCCAAGAATATCTCTCAGTTACTTTCAGTATTTGTGATTCCCAACAAGCAACGTGGATGGAGAACAGAACAAGGGTAAAAAGGCTTTTCTAGAAGGTGGGAAAGGGGAGATAAGTCAGAGTGACAGAAGATGGCATTTTCCTACTCTCATAGAAGACAGGACTGCTCTTCAAACTTTGACTCCACATCAGCCAGCGGCAAATTTCATTAGTAAGATATTACTAAAACTCAATCCCAGTGTTCCCCGTATCCACATGGATGGGGTGGCAGGTTCCATAGGTGTGCATGTCTTATGTACTGTCTTATTTACTTTAAAAACTGTGTAATTGGTTTCCATCTGCATTGAACTCATTACTGGGGTTTTATCTTATCTCTGAAGCCCTTATGAGGGTTGTAGCAATAGGAATATTAGACATTTCAGTGATGACTTTTCCTGCTTGCCATATAGTCTTTTCTGATATATCTGCTTTCAGATTTCAAGTCTTTCCCTCCCTTTGAATCACAGCTTTGCGTGCTATGTTTTAAGGCAAATGTTCAATTAATGCAAATTTGCTTTAACTCAGTTGCTGCTGAGAGGAGAGGTGGTTGGCTCACACATCTCTGCAAAATCTGAGACTTGGAGCCTTATTTTAGAGACTCTGATGATTCAGGAGTCTGTGCGTGCAAGGAGCCCTAAATTTTGTGAGAAGCTTTCTGTTTTCCAGAGTGCAGGCACTGTGGGGTTGCAAAACTGGACCAACCCTTTAAATAAAGTTGACTGAAGCCACCTTTGATTGTGTCTAGATAAAAAACATAAAGAAGATCAATAAGCACCAGTAAGTAGTGGTGCCTAAAACCTGCACAACAGGTGTTTCAGAGGTTTTACTTCGAGCTGAGGATATAGGTGTTACCTCTAAGATGCTGCTGCCTCAGGCCTAAAATGCAAACTTAGGTGGACCCTGTCCCAACCCCATGTCATATCACGACAGATACAAGTCTTCCATCATGTCTTTATGTTCACTGTCCTGTGCTGAATTTATTCCTGGGAATTAATGGTTAGAGAGGTGATGTCACCACTTTCCCTAGGTATTTCTATCCAATGTCAGCTCCCACTCTCAGTTAACTGGTGGGCTTCTGCTCCCCCTCAAAGGCACTCTTTCCCATGACGCTCAGTTCTTTTCTCAATAAAATATTAAGAAATAGGTAGGAATGTGCATAATTTTTAAAGTTATAGAATAAGGAGATTAATAAAGAACAACATCTGTAGTGTACATGCAATTGTTTCTGCCATCTTCCATGTGATCCCTGTGCAGTTGCCCAGGCACTTGCACAAGTGCAAAGCAAGTCATGCTGTCAGGTTATTGCATTTTTTTTGAAGTGATTGGACTATGTGATTTCCCATCTTAAAAAATTATAATTCTGCGCTATTCACCCTATTTGCTGGTAAATTTTTCTTTTTTTTCTGCCAGTTTTCCCACGACAGGTTGAGAAAGCTTCCTGTAAATTTCAAGAAGATACTATCATTATTATCCCATCTTTGGGTGATCTTAAAGGATTCTTCCAACACAAATGATTCTATGCCTATGTATTTCTTACTTCCATTTTTCCATAGTGCCTATAGGAACCCAACACTGCTCAGGTTGCTGATTTGCTCTAAGAGTTCCTACCCTGGTAAAAACCAGTACTGGATGTGACAGCAGAGCTCAGCCTTTGAATGTATGAAAGCTGGTGGCACCTGAGATTTGGGTAGGCAAAATTGATCTACTAAATTTCCTTGATTTTGGCTTCCACAAAAATAATTTTAAAAATTCACATGGTTTTCCTGCTCAGAAAACATGTTAAGATGTTAAGAATGATGTGCTTTTTGAGGTAGGGGTGTCCCAGAAGACTTCATACTGAAGCTAAGTGATAAACTCTAAAGAAGTGAGCCATGTGGTTCAGTGCAAGCCAACCATCAGCACCTTTAAGGAGGCTTAAAGAGAACAGGTTGAGCTGAAGCACTCATAACTTAACTGAAACTGGAAAATTTGGCTGAATGTTTATTCCTGAAATATGCTATATTTACATCTAAATGTGAATGACCTAGAAAATCTGGCATAATAGCTTTTGAATTTTTAAAATTATAATTAAAGAAATAAAAAACAAAAGAACAAAACTGAGTCAAATTAGCACTTTTTTCAAAAGGGAGTGGTGGCTCTCTAAACTTCTAGAATGTACAAATAAATTCTTATGAGGTAAAAATTATGTGGACTTTTGATAACTTGGTAAAGCCCACCAAGAGAAGCTGTGAAAGAAACAAAGAGGCCAAATACACATAGGAAAAAATCTTCAGTTTTAGAAGGGACACTGGCTAAGGGAAAATAAAGAATAGGAGGTAAACTGCTGACATTGCAAAACAGAAACTTTAAAAAGTGTTTTTCATAGAAAAGGTTTCTGCTTTAGAAACAATAAATAAAACTATGCATATCCCATTGTCTCACATGAACTTGTCATTTTCAATGAAATTTGCTATGAAAAGGGTCAAATTGAGTAATCTGCACATTGCAGTTTTAAATATACTGCAACATTGCTTTATAAGTACAATTTAATTTCATGACATGAACATTTAATGTTGCTATTCTATTATATTTTCAGTTTACAATAAAAGTAAAACTTCTAAAGCAAGAATATTTGGGCTAACTCATGATAACTACAGATGAAAAGTACCCCAAAAGTCCTAAAACCATTTTTTCCCATAACTTTTTGCTTTGCATGAAATTGAAATTTTCCTCCTAGACAAGAACTAAAAAACCCAACAACACCAAAAAAAGAAAAACCAAAAAAAAAAGCTTTCAAACCATTAACATTTTATTTAGGATGTTGCTTTATTCATTTAACAACAAATAAGATGGACCAAGTCACTCTCTAGAACTAGCATTCCTTAATTAATTTTAAAGGAAGAAGTTGATTTAGGTTTCTAGCAGTAAGTCTCACAATAATGTTAATCAAACTGTGAAAAGATTTAGGAAAAATTCTCAGGCTGAGACAAGCAGGATGAACATGGAACATGGTTTTGGCAGGTGAGGTTCAGTGCTGCTATCTGAGCTGTAAGAGGGAACAGTCTGCCCTGCACACACATTATTCCTCAGATGCCAATGGCATGTCTACAGGGCACATCTACAGTGAATTTACTGATTCTCTACCTAAGAC
Source organism: Peucedramus taeniatus (assembly GCA_013400575.1). Lineage (NCBI taxonomy): Eukaryota > Metazoa > Chordata > Aves > Passeriformes > Fringillidae > Peucedramus > Peucedramus taeniatus. Next base: position 174,007 of record WBNO01021197.1, on the reverse strand, counting down.
AGCTCATTCATTGTGCTTATAAATGGTGTTGCGTGGAGATATCTGTAATTATGTGCAGATGTGGAGAAAACAGACACAGGGTATAATTTTCCAAATTGTGTAGAAGTCTCTGGGAGTCACCAGTGTGGACAAAGAGGTGTCCACCACTGTGGACAAAGAGGTGTCCACCACTGTGGACAAACAGACTCTAGCTCAGCAGCAGTGAGTGTCAGCAACCCTACCAGGGTGTAAGGATCCACCACAAACAGCTCCAAGAGACCACAATTCAATCACATAAATAAGAGTATGTTTTCACCTGGAGGGCTGTGTTCAGTTCTCACCTCTCCACCCCACAGGTGAGACAGAAATGTTAAAAACCCAGGGACACCCTCAAACACAAGAAAGGCTTAGAGGGCTCAAAAAGCTCTCATGCCACAAAGTGTGGGAAAGACCAGCAGCACTCTTGTTTGCATTTTGCTCTGAAAGGAGCACCCAAAGGTCGATGAGCTGCTAAGTTCCGTCCCCTGAGTGAGCACTGGTGTTCAGGTGTGTGTGAGCATGAGCCTGTGCAAAGAATGTACATGGCTTCAGGCAGGTTCAGCAGAACTTAAAACAAAATTAGGAGCTGAGGTAGAGTGCAGGAAAATTCAGTGGTAAATTGTTTTAAGCAGTGCTCTTCAGTCATAAATGGTCTTGCACTTAGGTATAGCCTTTCTGTAATGTAATTGAAAAAAATGTTATTTAGGAGTCTTTAAGACAGAATTTAAAATTTTTTATGTAGTACTGGAAGTCTTTGGACTTTGTGTAATTCTGGAGATGGTGGCAAACATCTAGTTTGTGCAAATGTATAAATCAATTTAGTGTTAAATTACTGTTAAATAAGCTGTTAAATCAATTTAGTGACTGCCCTTGACAGAGCAATAACTTCCAAAAGGCTCTGCAAACAGATTTTAAATTTTATTATGAAGTAAGGTTTTTTTTCATTTGAACGCAGTGTTTTCTGAGTGGGTAAGAATTAAGATGTATAGATGCTCTCTGAAACCAACTTAGCTGATTTAAACATTCTCTGGAGAGGGCTTTATCCCATCCACAGTTCCTGTAGGTGAGCCCCTCCTCACGAGTGTAGATCTCTCACATCATGTCAGGAAGGGCTCCTGAGGTCTTGGGGTTTTGCCAAGGATGTTTTCCCTGCAGAAGTGGGAGGGAACAGTGTCTGAGCAGCAGCCCTTGGAGGTGTGCATCTCTGGGTGACTCTGGGGAGGAGAAGAGGCCATGCCCCAGTCCAGCCCATGCCTGGCAGGAGGCAAGGCTTCTTGCTCCTGCTGGGTCAGGTCTGCATCCCTGAAACCTCATCCTCAGGCTTTTTGGAATGAGCTTTTCCACCCCTGTTAAGCACATTCTCTCTGTTTTTTAAAAAAAAAACCTCTTTTGCATGACTAGAAATGACCACCAAAACCACTGTGGTTTTGTGCAACTAAACAGACCAATTCAAAGTCATGTGTAAAGGAGCTATGGCAAAATAAGACCCACAGACACCTAGGAGGCTCCTTGTCCCATTTGGTGACATTGTTCTTAGATTCATCTTTGACCTAATGTCTGGACAGCTCTATCTCTTTCCAAAAAAACATGCCTTCTGCTACATGAGTACCTTTTTATCTAATTGAAAATGTTCCCACGTTTGTTTAAGTGAAATTAGTTATTTTGCGTGTTACTCTGTATGCCTTGTGTAAATTTAGGCTATTTCCTGGCCTATAGATGTCTAAAACCACTACTTCAATATTTCAGTTTATTCTTATGGATTAGAAAAAATTCACAGCCTCTTTCTGTGAACAGAAAAAAAAGTGATTTCTTCTACTTTGCTACATGCAGAACCTTTTTTTAGCATATGGTAGATATCTGTGTGATTTAAGTGAAGCTGATTATTTTTAAGGCAATATGAAAAACATCTTAATATAAATTCATTCATATGGCACTCTGTGATAGCATCTTGAAGATATTGTAATCATTAGCGGGAAGCCACAACAAAAAACATATTAACTCTGTGCTGCTATCCTCCCATTCCTCCCTGCTAGAATGGGTCATATCTGCAGTATTATGTAGGTATTTGTTTGATATACAGTACTGCATTATGCACATATTCAAAATGGTGAGAACACTAAAGTGTGAAATAGCTTACTCCTGAAAATGCTCATGGCAGGATGTAGGTGCAGCCTCTTGCTTCTGAGCCAGCATATATGTCTGGATCAATGACCTGAACTGGCAGGGGTCTGCTGGAAGGAATCCATTACCAGGGACTGCCACAATGCAGCTTTGTGCAGAGAAGCTGAACAGTGAGATAGGAGCAATCAACATACAACATATAACAAATCACCAGTAAAATTTGCTATGTTCAGTTCCCATAACATTTTCCCTCCACTGCTACCTTCTATTACAACTGATTTAGCAGAACAACGATAAGGAAAATGTTTTGCTGGAGACAAGGCCTCTTCAATTGTGCTGCTGCCCTTGGAATCAATTTCTTTTCTCTTAGTCTGACCTTGGTATCTATTTTCCTTAGTATTCAATTCATCTGTAAAATCTTGGACTTCTTTAGACCTTCCCCCACCCCCCAGATACCCACTGCAAGGGACATTTTTACAAGGAAGCTGGAGACTGAAAGGCTCTTGCGAAGAAAAATCATAACTAGATAAACAGAACCTGAATGCACTCTATCTAACGTGTGCCTCATTTACACAAAACACCATTAGCCCAATCCTGTTTGCTCAGAGTACAGCAGAGGCAACTTAGTTTGCATGTCTGAATAGGGTGCTTTAGATAATATTATGTGTCTTCAGACTTGCAAGAATTATTTCCATGCCATATAAGGAAAATTTTAATCCATCACCAGTGGATTCATGGAGCATAAGCATTTGATTTTTCCACATTCCTGTATCGCCACTTGCATTAATATTAGGCTGGGACTGAAGTGAAAATGAAGTGCCAATTTCAGCATACAAGCTAGGGAAGACAAGCGACAAATAAAAAAGAAAAGAAACCAACTTACGAGCCAAAGAAACAAAAACATATTTAAAATTAATAACATTGCAGAAGCTCTTGCTGTCTCTCCGTGCTCCATGCAAGCCCTGCTGGGAAGCCATCAGTGAGGAGCAGTCTGCTGCACTAGGGACACTAGCCACTGGCAGAGAGGAGTGAGGAGGGTCAGGGGGGGCTGTGGTGGCGTGACCAAAGAGCCTCTTAAGAGGGGAGTGCAGCAAATACATGGCAACCAGCAGAACAGCCACAGCCCATGAGCCTGACACTGACAGCCTCCTCCAGAGGGTTTCATCCTGCAAGTAGTGGTGCTCCCAGAATAGCCATGAATACCAGGAGCTCAGCAAAATGAGAAAAAAGCAAATAGTCAGGAAAGAAGTACAGGGAAGGTGCTGATTTTCCCTGGTCAGTTCTGCCATGACAGTGCAGAGAGCCTGGGTTGCAGTTTATCTACTTCAAGCAGTACTCCATGGAAATCAGCTAAGAAGGGCTGTGAGTCTGTATTTTGGGTACCTGTTGGTTTACAGAAGACACAGCATGATGTTCCAGCACAGGATGTTATGCTGCCATGTTAACCTTCAGCCTTCCTCCTGGGCAGGTTTCTGTTGGGGTGCATCTCATGAGTGGCCAGTGGGTGCAGAAGGTGCCTTGGGTCCCTGTATGGAAAGAAAAGTGCCTTCTGGATGAGGACTGGAAAGATTCTTGCTTATGTGTTTGGGTCTAAGACATAACAGCATCCACGCTTTTCCCAGCATGCCTCTTTCTTTCCACAGCTCCAAGGAAGAATTGCCTCCTCCAACATACATATGGCTTCCCCAGCTTTGGAGCAACTGTGGGGGGAAAAAAATAATGAGCACAGCTGTGGAAACATGTATTTTTTCATCTTGGATAGAGTTAATTTTCTTAAACCACAACAAAGTGTATTAGCATAAGACTTTGAAATAAAAGAAAGATATCTGCTGTGTCAGGGAGCACAGCTGTACCAGTGATATAGAGAAGTTCCTTGCCTGGCCAGGGCTTGCAGATGTCAGGATTGTGAGATGTTTCATTCTTGTTACCACAGTCAAACAATCTGTCAGCAAACCAGTCTTGCTTTAGTCAACAGCTGAGACAAAAGGATGATTTCACTCACAAGCTGCTCTTCCCAGTGCTCTGAGGCAGCCCTGGCCCCTCCAGGTATGCTCTATGTCCCAGGATGGGGTTGCTTCCCTCAGGAGCACACTGGTTTCACGGTAGTGGAGAGTGGTCACCTCAGGGCTGCCAAGCTGTTCTCTGCCCACCACTGCTGCCTGGTCCCATGGCTGTCTCCATCCAAAAAGTGAATTAATAACCAGAAAATGAGATAGAGATGGGGAATGGAAGGGTCTTGACATTTGAATGTAATCAGAAGCATGCGGCGTGGGAGAGTAAAGGTTTCTTCCTGTCCCTGTGTTTACCGCTGCCTGCACATTGACTTGTTTCCTGACACATGAGCCATGACTTGAAAGGAATTCAGACTCCAGCAAATTTTGCATCACACTTCAATGTGACCTCTGGGATTGAATAAGGGTAAATCTATAACCTAATCTATTGTTGCTATGGTGACCCTGGCAAAGCCATGATGAAGAGTGCTGATGCCATCGGCCCTGCACAGGGTGGTGGCACAGGCGGCGCAGTCTGGCATGGTCACTCCATGAGGGGTGCAGTGCCTGTGCCTCCACCTTGCCCGCCAGGCTGCCCCTTGGACAGGGCTGTGCCTTGTGGATGGAGAATCAGAAGACACTAAGTCCTCTTCTGGGGGCTGTCAACATTAGCCCTTTACTCTGTGGGGAATCACGCTCCTGGGGTAAAGGTGAGAGGGGTGTCCTTCGTTTGGAACAGGTGATGCAAATCCTGGTGTCTGGCTCTTGGAGGATCATTGGTGAGCATGTAAGGACAGCCTGTGCTTGCTAAAGAGGGCAATCATAGTGATGGATTTTAATCATTAAAATGATTTTATAACAAAGAAACAAAGGAAGCTGATCTCTCTTTTCTTCTCCTTCTCTTGTGAGCAATGTCAGCTTTGCAGATATTGATTCTTCTTGCTCGGGTGGACTTCATTTATTTTCTGTCATGGAGATGAATATTTATTTTTAGTAAATTCTATTATAGCCTTTTTGCCTTCATCTTTTTCCCTTTTGAATGGTCAGTGATGGAAGATCATATTTCCCCTTTTTGCTTAAGCAACAACACTACAGTTTGTTGTGACCTGCAATTGAGACAATAGTTCAACTCAAAGCATCCCAGCTTCAGCTTCAGTGTGCAGTAACTAAGTCCAGGACTGAAAAGCACTGATAATGGGAGAGTAAAACCTGCCTCTGATAGTTGATAAGATTATTATTACTATTATTATTATTATTATTATTATTATTATTATTATTATTGAGAGCAAAATTCTTTTGCTTTCTTTTATATTGCGTTGCACACCTCATAAGGCCCTGCTCAGATTTCTGCATAGTTAATTTGGCAGTTTATAAATTACCACATTACGTTAACACTGAATGCTTCAAAACACAAATATATGCACAGAGGGCTTGAATATTTGAAGTGTTTTAGTACTATAGGGAAATAATTTTGTTGTCAAGCTGTGGCAGATATAGAAGTGCTAGGGGATACATGATCATTTCATCAGGACGGTGTCGATGATGGCCTATGAACATCCAAGGGGAGAAATCATCTTTTATCACTGTTGTGTACCACGCAGGTCCAGATGGAGGATAAAACATGCATGAGTTGCCCACAGCTCTGAAAATAATTATACTCATTTGCCAGAAATGTAGAAAGTGCATCCAACCAAGTTACCACCCATCATAGTGACACTCCGTTTGCATACTGATGAAGTTTAAAGCCAGAGACAATGATGTTGGTACCAATAGCAGAGGGGGCTGGGAATCACCAGTGCTACAGGATTAACAGTGCCATCATTTTATATTATGCAGCATTTCACTTACGCTGCATATCAAAAAACTCCTGGTGCTGACGCTCACACAGCTGTTTACAAGATAGGTTTGGTTTACGGCTCCAAACGCTACAAGAGATTCTGGGGAGCAGAGAATGAAGGCTATTACATCCACCCCCTGTCAAGGGCTTCTCTGCAATTCGGTCGGGTGTGCTGCGAATGCTCGCCCGGACCTGCGTGTGCGGGGCAGGGAGCCACACGCGCCCGGCGCTCTCGCAGGGCCTCCCCGCGCCTCCCGAAGGCTGCGCCGCAATGCCAGCGAAAAACAGCGCGCACATGCCAGGCTCCGGTGCCAGAGCAGAGGAATCGATGAAGGGGTTTTTAAAGTGCAGAACGAGAATGAATACAAGTAGGACCCAGGAGTATAATTCTTTATATTGCAATCAGCACTGCTTGCAGGTAGTTGGCTTAATGGTAGAAATCAGCAATAAAGAATGCAGAGTTTGTTATTTAATCCTTAAAAACTAAAAAAGAAAATTATCTGGGATTTTTTTTTTTCCAATTATTAGCTGTTTTATTTTTAAAATTGAATTACTTAGGGGTGTTATTCAAGTAAAATTACCATTGTTAAAATAAAGTGATTTCTGCAATTTCTTTAAATCAATGATTTTAGTTATATACACATAAAAAGACACTGTAATGTATGCATAATAATACACATATGCCATTTTGGCTCTTCCAGTATTCCTGGTACACCTTAAAATAGTCAGGGTGAAGTATTGTCCTATTATGCTTTTCCATATGTGTTTGTTAGCACATTGCTAGTTAAAGTATGCCTTAAAAATAAAAGAAATCCTGATATAGGCATTTCATTAAATGATTTATACAGCACCTTTTCCTGTTATAATGAAGAACCTTAGGTACAGTGGCAAACATGTTGATCATTATTAAAAAAAAAAAAAAAAAAAAAAAAAAAAAAAAAAAAAAAAAAAAACAAACTAGCTAAATCTTGTAAAAGAACGTTAACATAGCACATACCCAGGTCTAGGGGGAAGATCTTGTTTACCTATACTCTGTAGTATACTGCAAGCTAGAGAACACATGTAATAAAAACATGTAAGTCAGTTATGTTTTAAAAAATCATAATTTAATCTTCCAACTGTATTTTGGTTCTGGTAAAACTAGTGTGCAATCACCATAATGACATAAGGACCTGAGATGATCTAATGATGTAATTCCATTGATAATTTATGTGACACCAGTAATGAATCATGTCCATGTGCTTTATAGTTTGATAGAATCCCAACAGTTTGATACTTTATTTTTTCAATTCTTTAAAAAATGTCTTTTAAAGGAAAATGGATGACTAAATAATAAAAGTATGCTTGCTCAACAATGTGGCAGACTGGCCTGGATCTAAGTCTACCACTAGGCAAAATTAATCCTAGTTTTATGCAAACTAAAAAGAGCAGAGGAACTATGGCCTTTGCAGTCTCACTGCTTGTGAGCCCATTTCCTTTTCTTGGTGCCACATTTTACTGAGCAATAATGCAGTTTTTATGAAGTTCAACTGTCCTCAGAGGCCTCAGGACAGCATACACTAATGCTGCCATTGGTGTACCCTGTCTCATTAACCTGCACTCTCTGCCAGCTATAGGGACACTCCTGGCATTCAGTGAGGAGTAACCAATCAGAAGAAATATCTTGCAGTTCTTCAGCCAAGAAAAAACCCATGATGGTGATTTGAGTAAGGAAAAATCTAGGAATTGATATGCATCTAGATAAGACCTAAAAAGTAAATTCTTGAGCCAGAATGATTTAAAAAAAAAACTTGATTGAACTAAGGATGCACAAAGTTATTATTATTACTATTATTAAAGGTATTATTGAAATTATTATTAAAATTATTATGAATTATTATTATTATAGTAATTTATTATGAAGAAATTCTTCTACCAGAGAAGTAAAACAAGGCCATAAGATTATTTTCAGCCCTAATTTCATAGCATAACATCTAAATTAAAGAAAAAATACCAATACCTGCAGAAAAAAAGAAAAAGGTTTAAAATACCCCAAACATAAAGCATGACCTTACACAGTATTTCTGCAGCCATAAGGGAGATACTCAGTACTCAGGGGGATAACTAAGCATGAGGGCAAGGCAAAGGTAGTTGGAACCAAGTTTCATAAGGGAACATTCTAAAGCATAGAGGATGGATGCACAAGTCTAATCCCTGGAGACTTCCTTTGTGCTGCAGAAACTTGACTGTCAAGGGACCTTTCCATTTGCCAGCTTATTAATAACTCCTTAACTTACAAACAACCATTGCAGTGTTGGCAAAAGGGCAAGGTCAGCTACCATCTGACTGGCAAGGGTATTTTCACTGGGAGCAATACCTCTGGGGGGCTCTGAAATGCACCAGTGGGACCATCTCCTGCATCATTCACTGGGCCAAATGAAACAGAAGCTTGTAGAAACCTTGAGTCTGGTCAGCTGCTGAACAGTATCTGCCACTATCTATAATGCAAAATTCAGAAAAATTCCAGTGTCAAAAGGGATCCGTTTAAAACTGTATCATGAAATTGCTGACTGTGGCATGAACAACTGGAGGTGGTTTAACCAGGACATTCCCCATCTCTGCAAGCTAAAACCGCCAACAAGGAGGTGAATTAACAGAAAGAAACTTTATTTCTGGCAATGAGTAATTCTTAGATAGTTGATGTTCTTAGCAGGCTTCACTGAACTCATGCAGAGAGGGCAAACTATGAAGACGCCATAAATTCGAGAAATTCTGAACCCTGCATATTTGCTTTCATAAGACTTTTCAGCATATGGTTTATTTGTTTTTAGATTGAGACAAGATGAAGAAAGGGAGAAAACAGAAGTCCATGAATGATTGAAACCCAGGGGATCAATCTTGCTGTCAGGCTGGAGTGGTTAACTGCGCCCCTGACTGGGCATGAGGCTCTTGTGCCAGACAATTTGGGGAACAGAGGACCCAGAAATAACTTACAGACAAGACAGAATTTGCCAGGCAAATGTAGTTGGCTACTTCTGCCTGAAGCTGAGAGGAGTACAGTGTGTGCACTGGGGGATCTGAAACAGCACAAAAATAGTCAAGTGCCAAGAAGAGCCACAGGGATCAAAGTTGGATTTGATGAAAACTAGCACTGATATAAATACACTACTGCAAAATATACAAGTCCAGACAGTGTTCAGCACTTAAAAAAGGATTAATTCCAAAGGATAACACAGTTTCAAAAAACTTCCAAGGATTTGCATAGTGCTCAACCTAAAGAAGATGACAACACCACCATTAGCTCAGAGGAAACCCTTTGCAAAGCATTCACCAGGATTATAGCTCAGGGTGGATGGACAATTAACTTATGCTGGACATAGAAGAATGCTGGTTGGGAGGTGACAACTAGTCTAGCCTTCTGCTCAAAGCAGTACTGTGACCAGCACCACATCAGTCTGACATGGCTTTTTCCATTCCAGTCTGGAAAACCTGCAAGGTTGGGGATTCGCAAGAGACTTTCAGTAACCCATCTCAGGGCTGTGCTGCCCACCCTGATAAGCTGTTCTCCAATGGCCATTCAGTAACAACAGGGTGGGAATATGTGCCCACACTGCTAGAAACTGTGATGTGAGCATGGCAAGGAGAGAGGCAGAAGAGGTGACTAACAAAACTGAAAACTTACAGAGTAATCTAGTTTTAAAAAAGGAATTTTGATCAAGGATATCAAAGACACACGAAGGCAAACCTTAAATATTGAGGTAACTATTGAGGTTGCACTCTGAGCAAGTCTGTCTTACTCACTGGTGCCTCCAAAGATCATACTAGTGCTGTGCTCATACATCTGACAGGTCTTATTTGGAGAGTTTCAATGGAAATGCCCTAGGTATCAATAAAAACTGGAAATTGGTATTTTTTCATAGGTCAGGATGCTTAGCCCTTACATGTAAAAGCTTTCAGAACTTTATTTCTGAGGTCAATATCAGTGAAGAGTGATTATATAACATTCATCATAATGACCAAAATAGATGTTATTCAAGACTAAAGGGATTTCATTTTCTGTTAAGGTTTATGATTTGCCTCTTGAATGTAATAGTGGGAAAGATCTGGCTATTGCAAAAGCACTTGGTAGAGCACTTGACAATAGCAGTAAAATGAAATCCAGGAGAAGATTTAATCTATTAATCAATGGGCTCAAAAATATCTCAAATGAAAAATAGATTCTGATTGCCATTGACATAGCTGGAAATAAAAAAGAAATTAAATTTAAAGAGGTCACATCTAGATTAGATATTAGGAAGAAATTCTTTACTGTGTGGGCGGTGATGCACTGGAACAGGTTGCCCAGAAAAGTCATGGATGACCCATCCCTGGCAGTTTTCAAGGCCAGGTTGAATGGGGCCCTGAGTAACCTGGTGTAGTGGAAGGTGTCCCTGCCCATGGCAGGAGGGTTGGAACTGGATGATTTTTGAGGTCTTTCCAACCCAAACCAATCTATCATTCTATGAAATGAGACCAGGCTTGTGATGTGACATCACAAATCACTCAGTATAGATGTGTTTATACGCTTGGATAAAGCCAAGTAATGTAGTCATGTCAGAGATGATTGCTTCCAACACGAAAGGCAGCACAACCAAAAATGTGATCATGCATATCACAGCTATTATTACCAGATGTAGAAACCTTGACATTTTGTTGTCTGAAGAAAGCTGCATACGTTTGTTGAGCGAGACTTTCAACCATGGAAGCCTTGTTTAGATAAGATAGTCCTGTTATCTTTCATGCGGTTTGGCGGAAAATGTCACCAAAATAGTAAACTTACTTTTGTTTGCCATGACTATTCACTGCTTCTATTATAGAATATTGTGCAAAAAGGAAAAGTTGTCCCACATTGCCATTTTAGTAAACAAAAATCTGGAAAAGCACCCCAAAACAACCCCTGAAAAACAGAATACAAAGAATGAGCTCCTATTGTGTGAGGTTGTCTCCTAAAATGAGCACAAAGTACCAAGAGTAGCTGAGCTGTTCTCCCTATCTCAGGAGTCACACAGTGATAGGGGTATGAATAAAGTGGTTTTTTAAGGAAAGGTGTCACACTAGCTTCAATCATTCATGCTGGAAGCAGCTGGAAATAGAAATGGACATGAGCAGAGAGTTATCGCTATACAGAAGTTAGTTATTTTAGTTAATACATGGGTTATAAAAATTTGAAGCATTGTGTCAGAATAATTGTTAGATATTATCTATTACAACTTTCTTTGGAAGGGGTAAATAGAGAGACCTGAACCTTGAAAGGCTCCAATAGCACCTGATTGAGACAGGGGACAGAGATATTTGTGTTGCACAGACTTGATGTGCTAGAACTTTGATTGGCAGTGGGTGGGCTTGGTCAGGCTCTTGATGCTGAGCAATTAGGGGATATCTAAATACTGCTGAGATAAAAGCTGAGTTTCCTGGCAGATCTGTTACTTCCAACAGAGGTATAAATGTCTTATATCCCTCTGGAGGTTAAAATCAGCACCGAGGACCAGTCTCAGTCAGGGTACTCAGAGGGGCCCTGGTAATAACAAGTCCACATCTCTGTTCAAAAGCATATACAACTTGTGGTCTCACAACTGATCAAAGAGATTATGTTTTCACAATGACCTGTTTTTTCATACTCAGAAACAGGAGTGCAGCCCTGGGAATGTGAAACTTAAATATAATTTAATTGGAAAAACAAACAAATAAAATTACTTGACTAAATACGTGTGTCATAGAATAAAATCATTTTTAAAAAGCTTACATCAGCAAAAAGCAGTGTGTTGGGTTGCTTTTGGAGGGGTAAAATATTAGAATTTCCTAATCTAAGGAAAACATGCATGAGCTAGAGTAGAATTTATAATTACTACTAAATGCCGTAAAATATGTAACAATGTTGCAGGTAACTCATTCCAAGAAATGGTGGGAAAAGGCTTGATGGAAGAAGATGACTATAATGAGACAGGTGTCTTTAGGTGAGATTGCAGGGGTGGGGTTCTTTTTGTCTTTCTACCTCAGTAATATGTATGTGTGTGAGGTGTTGTAACAATGAATGTATGTATCAGTGTATTCCAGTTGTTATTATTTCAGTTTTGGATTTTTTTAACATAATTGATAAACCAAAACCTTTAGATCATTGCTCTTTTAGACATATGTTTTTCCACATGCACAGAATGAGTAGTTTACCAAAGAAACCAGAAGCCATTGGACAGGAGATTCTTGAGAAACACTAGAAATATAATATGTGTGGGAGGATGGAACGTAAGAGAATAGTGCTGAAGGCAATCTCAGCCCTAAGGAGTTGCAGCTGTACCAATTACCAAGACAGGCCACAGCTATGGCCAATTAAGGTCTGTCCCTAATAGGTCACAGCTATAGCCAGTAAGGGTGGGTGTTATAGCAGAGGGTTAGCAGCTTGAGGAGGGAGATGGAGTTGGCTGGCTGTGCTATGAGGAGGAAGGGTCAGGTGGGTGTGAGAGGGAAAGTAAGGGCTAGGAGGTACTGTGAGGAATAGTAAGGGTTAGGTGGCCATGCCAGGGACAGGAAGGAGTCAGCTGGCCATGAAGGAAGAGAGAAGGAGTCAGTGTGGTGAGGAGCTGCCCCTGAGAACACACAGGTAAGGTATGAAGGTTTTACAATGCAATAACAACACTATGTCTGGACTTCAGTCGAGATTTTGGATGCAGATGAACCCCTCACTTGAAAAATATTCTTTCATACAGGGAACATAGTGAGAAAACTTGACATATGCTTTAAAACTCTGCATCCAAGGCTGCATCAGCACAATTTACTTCAAGGAGTCTCCAGCCAAGAACACACACACAAATACCCACTAATTTCACTTTTCCACCTGTGAAAAACTCATTCCTCCCAACAACTTGAGAATTAGTTTAAAATATTTACAGACATTTTTCAAACATTAATCAAGTGTCCAAAGACACTCCAGACACTCACCAGCCAGAGAAACAAGGCCCCATTAGAAAGCTGGAAGTGCATGAGGAGTAGGGGTGCATCACTGGTCCCATCAGGAGATGAGACCATGCCTGGGGAGCCACTGCTTCTGATGGCCCGGGTGTGGCTGAATGCCCAGGGGAGGAATTTGAACAGACATGAATTGATGTTGTTGCCAAGTACCAATGTATCTTGTAGCAGTCTTTTCCCTGGATGAGATATAAATAACTGGCTGTTCATACATTGACAGATCATCCTACTTGCAGATGCTGGAAAGTGCCTTAACAAACCTGCTATACACACCTTTAAGGTCTAGTTTCACAGCTGCAGCTTTGCCTTTCTGGGTGTAAGAAGCAAAGAGTTAAGAGCAGGCACCCTGACAGTCCATTTTATCCTAGCTGAGCCAGGATGTGAGTCTTGCACAGAAGCAGCTCCTAAACACACCAAGCTGAAGTGAACACCTGCTCCAGAAGAAATACCACTGCCTTGCTCCACCAGTTCCCCTTAGTATTGCTACCTTGCCCAGCTTTCATGGTGAATCAGACTTACAGGTCAAACCAAAGCACTCTTTGCCTGCCTCTTCCTCCACATCTATTCTCTTCACTGTTACCTATTTAGAGCAGAACCTAAAAATGCAAAGGGACGCACCAGCACTTTGACAGCAAACAGCAGCTCCTTGTGCAGTCAGTGCACTGGCATGTGAGGAGGACCTGAGAGACATTCCTTCCTGGGAAGCCTGACTAGGAATATATCCTTTTCAGCCATCTCTGAAATGTAATAGGGAAAAGATATAGTAAAAAAGTGGGAAGATTTCTTTCTTTTGGTTCAAAAGTCATCTGAGTTACTGCTTAAAGGAGTTAGGAAGCTGATTGAGTCTCGGGATTTCCCTGCCTGGGATGTTCCCAAGAGTCCTTTTTCACAGCCGGGTGATTGAAGAAAGAGTCAGAGCTGCTTGGCTTTTGCTCCCAAGGTTGTTTATTATTTCTTATCTATAACATGTTCCCCCTGACCAGCCAAGATGCACTTGGCAGGCCAGCTCAAGGCACACTGCCCGCCCCCGGGGCAGTGGTATCTTTTTATACTATACACGACGCAGACATTATTTACAATTATTCCCCAATACCTATCACCTATGTTAGACAGTGAATTTCTACTCTAAACCAATCCCTAAGACCCAAGAATATGGAGATGATGAGGAAGAAGGAAGGAGGACAGTACACACCCAGATTCCTCCATCTTGACCCCCCCCAGTACACTTCTTGACCCCCCTGTAAACTTCTCATATAAATCTTAACATTCTATTTCTCTACTCAGTGATAAGCTACTCATTTTATTCTACTTTCCCTGGTTTGTAACTCCTCACATAAAGTTGGTAACTGTTCCCATGGCTCGAGATCAAGGGCAGAAGGGTCTTGGGCTCTGTGCCAAGTTCTCTGAGTCCCCTGCCCAGGTCTCAGCCCATCAAAGCAGCAAGAGAGATGCGCTGGTTTCCCACAATTGAGTATCATATTTGGAAAGTCAGTTTCATTTGTATTGGTGGAGGTTGTTGATTGGGCTTTTGTATGGTACTGCACATGCCACCAGCCTGCAACACTGGTGTTAGCACTAGAGAAGTCCCTTGCCATGTGTTTTGGCTTAACATGGAAAGAGCCATATGATCTAGACCCAAATCTAGCATATTTTTAAAAAAAAGGTAAAGTGATATACAACATTTCCACATAGACATAGCTGACACCTCTGCTGTGGAAAAAAAACCCTAAATGTCACCCAACCAACAAGGTATTTCTGATAAAAATGTTTCCAAAAAACAAAAGGATCTCTGGGCCTTGAAAACTCTGTATTTCTAGAACTCTACTACTCTCTCAAAATTCTCACCTCCCTCTAGGGAGCAGTCTATGTGAAGAGAAAAAGATATGTACTTACTAATTTCTGAGTGCACAATAAAAAGACCTGTGTAGAACTGAGAAATATTGGAGATCTGGAGTATAATTGAAAAGCAGACAAAATTGCTATTCCTTTTTTTTAGGTGCTCAGGAGAAGCACACTGGAGCAAAGTAAAGCCTCTGGTGATTGACCCCCATGGAAGCAGTGAGGCACAGCAGGGTCAGAGGGAGACAGGGCTGCAGGACGGGGCTTCATTAAGATCAGGTGTGACTATGTTATGTTGAGTTGTTGAGATAATGTCAAAAGAATTCTTTCTCTGTCCTTTTTCTGCATCCTGTTCCTATGAGGTTGGGCTCTTTGGAGCCCCTTGTTTTACATCTAGATATGGAAATAGTCATGACCAATTTTAAACTACTTAACTGCGCCCAAATCTGTCTTTTCAGGTTGCTGAGCTCACTATTATTTTTTATAGTGTTCTTTTTTTTTTTCCTTTTGTTTTAATACATTTCTAGCATATAAGTAGTTTGTATAAAAACTCTGTAATATTGTACATTTTTAATCCTGTGCTATCACTTTTCATGTTGTGGCTGGTAGATACATTTGGTAGTACATATTTGATTATGTGTACTGCATTATTTTTGTTTAGTATTTTTAGTCTTTTGGTTGCAGTTTGAGATAATTCTGGATATTATTTTCCTCAAAATAAAAGGTTAAGAAGGTCCATCCTTTTCCTCACATGAGTCCACCACGTGCCAGTGCACTGAGGAGGATTTATGGCTGCAGTAGCCTAGTATAAAACCAGACACTGATAGTGCACAACAGCAGGTAAGGAAATAGGAAGGAGCTACTACTGAGGGCAGATCAAGCCCAGATCCAGACTAGAGAGAGCAGGGATCACTGTAGCCCAAGCTGTCTCACTGGGCATACAGAGAGCCAAGGTCAGCAGCACAAGGAAAGTTTCAGCTCCAGGCCCTCCCCTGTACCTTCACAACTGACCAGCTGACATGTGTCTTCACAGACATTCTCAGTGTGACCTTCAGAAAGTACAAGTCACGGCAAAGGCAAAGAGGGAGGCAAGACTCCAAGGAGAAAAATGGATATTTGAGGGGGAGTTTCTTCCACCAGCACCAGGGACAGAATGACAATAAATAACTGGATGTTTGCTTTAAAATAAAGAGGGGTGACTGCAGCAGAGACAGGTTCAAGATCACTGTCTTTGCAGAGGAGATGGGGAGAGGAGGGTTTGCAATGGTGGAGGAAAATCAGGCAGTGGATGCACACAAAGTGCCTCTGCAAGGTACTACCTTGAGCATACAACACACGTTAGAAGAAACCTCAGGGGCATCTCTGACATCCACACCAAGGATATCTGTCATACCTTCCCAATGTTAGAGCTGGTAAAGCATCACATTCCTTTAATTCTTTTTAATGTGGAGATTTTTTTTGTTTGTTTGTTTTTGTTTTTGTATTTGTTTACCTCACTTGGTTTCGCTGGAGCACCTGTCCACCAACTAGTTGCTGGTAGTGCCTATTCCCAATTGAAGTAAATTTTTCCCATTATAAAAGAAATACAAAATAATTATACCTCACGCCCCCCACCAAACTCTGAAACTTAAAACCAAACCTATAATGTTAACATAAAATTGTTAAGTACATTTAAAGTAGCTGATAAGGTGATATAGAGCTGGACAATATGACCAGTACTGTAAAATTCACATCAGTTTTAAATCACCACTTATATTCAGGGGACCATAGATGACTAGAGATCAATAATAGCAATGTAATCTTTATATTGCCATTTTGAAATTACATCCATTAGTGGGCCAGAGATATTCAACAAATTTTAAAGAACAAGAAATCTGTCAAAGTATGTATATATATTTATATTTGCAGATACAGTCTAAAAGATTACATTGAATATAATTATTTTCTCTCAACAGTATACACAGATATGCTCTTCCTACATACATTTGTGAAAATGTCTTTGAAATGTATTCATTGAAGTTAATTATACAGGTCTAATACTTCTCTTCATTTAATGCTATAAAATTAATGGCCCTTCATTTTTATCTCCAATGCAAATGATCATGTCATTTCCAACTGCACACAGCTCTTTCTCTCATATGCTGAATATGATTAGTTTTCCTTTAGCAGAATTAGATCACATGATTCTCTGAGGTTAGGCGAGAGCAATGTCTCCTGGTGCTATTTCAGAGTTTCTGTTATGCTATAGTATTCTTAACAAACAGGATTTCAGAAATGCACACTGCAAAAATGTTAGACAAGTGAGCTCCAGAGGCTGTGGCCTTTGGTAAGTGCAGACAAACCAACAATGGCAACTCATAAATCTTCAGACTCTTCACAAGAGATTAGCTAGACATTACAGCAAACACTTGTAAAAACAAGAGGAATACAGCTACTTCTGAAAGTATAGGCTGTGCCATTGGGAAATACTTCCACAGAGCTCCAACTGAACTGAATGTCTTGAACGCTTTCAATGGGAGCCAGATAAAGCTGGTAACAGCCTCTTTTTAAATCAATATTCCATATTTGCATGAGAGAGACTTTCTCAAAAACCAGAGAGTCATCACCTAATTTTCTAGGAGTTAGACATCTAAGTTCAAAGCCCAGAGATTTGCACACTTGCAGCAGATACTCATTTTCCTCTGTTTTGGTTGTCAGTCAACTGCTTGTGCACGATGGTGACAGAGCACACATCTATTATTCGACAGTGAAAAACAGACATAATTTTAAACATGTGTTTCCAGCTTTCAGATATTCTGCTTGCAAACATGGCAGACAAATGCTGCACTCATAATTCGTGATTGAATGATTTTAAGATATATTCTCTCTAGAAATTAACTCAGAGTGTTCTGTATAATGGCAATTAAAAAAATATATTCTTCCCTTCTTCAAGCAAGACAGGGGAACTTTAGAATATAATTTAAAGCATAATAAAATTAGAGGAAAAAAGTTTTCTAAATTGTGCCCTGCAGGTATCACTTTGCAATTTTTTGCTTCTTTATCAAGCCAACATGTCAAACACAAGTTTGGGAACAGGGTATGCCTGTTTACCAGTGGTGAAGAATGTTTTGTGTCCAAAGCATTTGCAATGAAATTTGGTTTTCTTGGCTTCCTTTCTAGCATGCCTAAAGTGTCCTGTTGCTGTTGAGGCCAGAGCTGACCTGGCACCAATGACTGTACACACACCTGAAGCATTAAAAATCCTGATTAAAAGCTGCCCTCACAGCTCCATAGATAAACATCTTGTGGAGGGCACCTGTCTGTAAAGGCCAGATTCATTGTTAAACATCAACTTTTGCATTTGGCTCTACACATGCCAAAATCCTTTACCTGCTTTTTCAGCTTTCTATTGCCATTTTTTATGTATTAGGTTCAGATTTCTAGAAATTGAGTAGGTCATTGTAACAGCTTTTGCTTGGATGAATGACACAATTCTTCTTATCTTCTCCTTTTTGCTTCTTAGATGTGTTTTGAACTATATATTTCCATATACGTATATAAGGCAATCCTGCTAGTAATTATGCTCTTAGAACATAAATGTAATACAGTAAACACCTAGGTAGAAACAGAAGACAGTTCATGATTAGATATGTTAGGAGTGAAAAAAGCCTGCTAAATCAGCAGCCCACCAGAACTGAGAGGTAATCTAAGGCCAAATACCTAATTTGTATGTGGGTTTAATTCTTACAAAGAAACAAGTCTTTGTATCTCACACCTAAGTACTTTTGGGAAGATTCCGATCTGTCCTCTGTAAAGCCCTAAGCAGTGCTACATTATTGGCAAGGAACATGTATTTTTCTAGTGCAGCCAAGTTTTGTACTAACTACCTCTTCATTGGAGTCTGTGTAGTATGTTCTCATGGCTTCATTTCACATTGTGGATTTATAAAAGTGGAAAAGCTGTAAGCTGAACCAAAATGGTAAGGGCAGCAGATTTCATATACACCACACACAACTGAGAATTTCCCTGATTTTCACAGAGAATTGCAGATTTCCCCTTCTCACTTGGAAAGGCTGCAGGCCATCAGTGAATTCGAGAACAACTTGGCTCAGTGTGTGCAGTGTGTACCAAAATGAGCTCAGGAGAGCAGGAGAATGGTGGTGGAAGTGCTGCTGCATGTGCACCATACTGCTTGTTAGATGGGATGTGGGAATCTAACGGGTGCAGTTCCAGGGTGCCCTTCTTAACTGAAAAGGAGATCTTACAAAAAGTATGATCCTGAGAATGACATTAACATCTTGTAGGGATGACCTCAGGTCTGCAGTTCTGGGTCACAGATCTCATTACGATGCACTGCAAGGAAAGCAGTGGGGATCACTTCTGGATCTCTCTGTAGAGAAAGGGTGTCCAAATAAAATAAAAAGTGGAGAATAAAAGGTAGCGATGATAGAACAAGGGAAAAAAGCAATGAACCCTTTCCAGCTTACTTTTAAAATTTGTGGGGAGCTGCCACTTTGTATTAATATTAGATAAACCCATTTCTCTGATGCCTTTGTCCTTCATGCTCCTCACAGAACAGTCTTTGGTGAATTGCTACGATTCAACTCCCATGTGATCCTATTCTTCTTATTCTTAGTTAGCTATGGTGATTGTTATATAAAAAAACCCACAAATTTTGAATCATTTGTGACTGAGTCCTTTTTCAGTCTGTCTACTGCTTGACTGTTGCTGCAATGTCTACTAGTGACAAGCACTAATTCCCATGTGTTGTGGCGTGTTTTAAAGTTTTACCCATTGAATTGTATTATCCCCAGTTTGTATTATGGTTTGTTCCATGCACCCCCATTGTTCCTTAATGGTTTGCCCCTAAGTTGCTTACTTCAGTTTTTCCCGCCATCCCCAGTGTCAATCTCCCTTGATTCTGCTTAGTCATTCCCTTGTCTCCGCCCTGGCCCTCTGTCTGTCACTCAACCTCCCATCCCTCTCATCCAGAACCTTCCCTAGGGGGCGTTGAGTGATTGGGCAGGGGCCAGGTCCCTCCTCCCTAATGTACCCGGATTTGTTACCCCACGTTTGTCATCCCTACTTCCACACCCCAAGTTTACCCCATTGGTCGGTGGGCGATCCTCTCCTCTGTTAACACCCCTCTTTATAAGCAGGAGCACTGCCTGTGTGGGCGTCTCTCTGCGGCTGGTTATTCTAGCGTTCGGAGCTCTCCCGAGCCCCGTAATAAACTGGAATGCAACCCCGAGGAGAGTCCCTTCCCTTTCCTTCGCCACTGTCTGGGCAGTCTGCCTCCTCCGAGGGCGAGAGCCCCGGCCGCCCCCGGCACCGCCTGCGCTGGGGAGTGTCCCCCGCTGCTCGCTGGCGTCCGAGGCTAGCTGGGAGCGGTCGAGGAGACCGCAAGGTGGACGCGCCACGACACCATGGGCTTAGAAATGTTTGAGCAGTAAAAACACCATGGTGCTATCCAGAGTAAACCTCTGTGCAGCAACCTGCAGCACCGCCCTTCAGAAAAGAAAAGATAGTCCAGAATATGGGGTGGCAGTGTAATTTTTTTTTTATTGCTGTGGGACACTCTTTGGAACTGTATCTATCCAACAACATAGTCAATTTTAATGACAGAGATGATTAAATTTTACCTTGCTCCTCAATAATTGTGGAGAAAGCTGTGATGAAGAGAGCCCCAGTACGTAGAGCATGTCTATACAGACTTGCAGTTGTATTGCAAGAGCTACTCCATCCCTGCTCTGCACCATGGTTCTGCTCTCTGTGCAGCTGTTGGGAAGCCTGAGAGAGCCACACTATCATGGGATGAGCCTCAACTCAGGGTGTTGATGTGTCTATACCCTCTCTGTCCTCCCCTAGGCTTCCTTCTTTCAGAGGCAAGATTTGATGAAAGAGAGTTATGACTGATGTTACTTTTTGTAGCTGCTTTTGCTCATCCAGAATTTTGTGGTCAACATGCTTGAGTCTGTAATAAAAAAAATCCTGTGCCTACCAGCTCATTCTGTTTGGTGTCCTGAAGGTCTCCCAGCGTGAATGGTCAGCAAGCTCCAGGAGGAAGAGCAGGGCAGAAAGCCCTGTCGGGTGATGCACCAACAGACAGGTTCATAAGTGAAGTTCTATGTTTGGCTACAAGTCAGGATGACCCCAGGAGCACTCCTTTGTCATTTGCAGCTCCTAGTCTCAGGACTCCTTATTGAATTTATCAGAAAATTGCAGTAATTTGAACAGTAGCTATAAGAGTTATTGAAGTGGACTAGCTAAATGAAACAGCAGTCTTTGAAACCATTTTAAAAAAACACTCTTCCCTACAATGAGTTCTAGCAAAGAACTATATCCACTGAAATCATGGGGAGCTATCTGCCACTAAATCAAAGGAAAGCTGTTTTAACAAGATAACTGTGTCAGTCCATTTTCTCTTGCTGCCTGTTGGGTATGTCAGCAGTGTCAAAAAACCTGGGTAATTTCTTACTTCTTACAAGATCAGTCCCTGTACAGCAATGGTTGTGCAGGAGTGGGAACTCTCTCCTGAGCAGAGCCTGCCCATTTCTGCTAGCAGCAAAGTTTTTGAGCAAATCTGCATTTATTTACATACCTTGCAGCAGCAGTAACCATAACCTCACACTGTAATTATGCAGCAACCAAACTCCAAAGAGGGAGTTTAAATGAAGTTAATTTCTGAAGTTCCTTATTTATAAAATAAAAGTACAGTATCATTTTGATGGTTCTAAATTCCTTGAAGGGACGTAAGGTTTGCCTACTACCCATTTACTACTTGCTGCTTGCCAGTCTGTCAAAAGTAATGGGAGAGGAAAATTGTTTTCAGCATTGTCTTTTTGTATGCAGGTGTCCTCTTTCTTATTTTTTTTCCTGAAAAGTCTGCAATGCTGCCCTCTGTTACAAGATGCCTCACATCTAATTGAACACTTGTACTATCCAAGTGCTGGACATAAGACATGAACCTTAATCCTGAATCCCAGAATCAGAGAATCATTAGGGTTGGAAAGGACCCCTGGAGATCACCTTGTCCAACTGCACTGCCAAGGCAGGGTCACCTGCAGCAGGTGCCACAGGAACATGTCCAGCTGGGTTTTTAGTTTCTCAAGAGAGGGAGACTCCACAACCTCCCTGGGCAGCCTGCTCCGGTGCTCTGCCACCCTCCACACAGACAGGTTCTTCCCTGTGTTCAGGTGGAACTTCTTGTGTTTCTGTTTATGACCATTGCTCCTCATCCAGTATCTGGGCACCACTGTAAAGAGTCTGGCACCATGCTCTTGGCACCCACCTTTCAGATATTTATATGCATTGATGAGATCCCCTCTCAGTCTTTTCTTCTCTAGACTAAACATACCCAGCTCTCTCAGTCTCTCCTCGTAAGAGAGATGCTCCAGACCCCTCATCATCTTTGTGACCCTTTGCTGGACACTCTCCAGAAGCTCCATTTCTCTCTTGTCTTGAGGAGCCCAGAACTGGACACAGCCACTCCAGATGGGGCCTCACCAAGGCCCAGTAGAGGAGGAGGATCCTTGACCTGCTGGCCACACCCTTCCCAGTGCAGCCCAGGATCCCACTGGGCCTCCTGGCCACAAGGGCACACTGCTGGCTCATTGTCACCTTGTGATCCACCAAGATTCCCAGGGCCTTCTCCACAGAGCTGCTCTTTAGTGGGGCAGCCCCAGCCTGTGCTGGTGCTTGGGGTAATTCCTCCCCAGGTGCAGGACCCTGCACTTGCCCCTGCTGAACCTCACAGGGGTTCTCTCTGCTCAGCTTTTCAGCCTATCAAGGTCCTACTGAATGGCAGCTTTCCTCCAGTCATTGGGCACTTCTCCAGTTCCCCATGATTTTTCAAAGGTGATGGACAGCAACTTAACAGCAACATCTGCCAGCTCCCTCCCTCCCTATCAGGGCCCATGGATTTATGGGTGTTAAGTCTGCTCAGCTGTTATTTCAGCCTGCCCTCCACAACTAAGGGGAAATCTTCCTTTCTCCAGCCTCCCTCTCTTACCCCTAGGATCTAGGTTTCCTGAGAACTGACCTCAGCAGTAAAGACTGAGGCAAAGAAGGCATTCAGCAATTCTGCCTTCTCTGTGTCTGCAGTGGCACCACATTTTCCACAGCATTCCTTTTGCTGCTGATGTACTTCTATAAGAAGCCCTTCTTGTCCTTGATATCCCTTGCCAGACTCAATTCCAAGCGGGCCTTGCCCTTCCTTTTCACATCCCTTCATACCAACAAAGTTCCTATAGCCCTCCCATGTGACCTGTTCCTTTTTCCATATCCCATAAATTTCTTTCTTCCATTCAGATTAATTAGAAACTCCCTGCTCATCCATACAGGTCTCTTGCTTACAAACCATAAATTCATGGGAATACACTGGTCTTGAGCTTGGAGGAACTGATGCTTGAATATTGACCAGCTCTCTTAGACCCCCTAATCTTCTAGGGTCCCAAATGATGGAATTCCTCTAAATAGGTCTTTGAAGAGGTTGAAGCTGTCTGGGAATTCAGTGTTCTAGTCCTGCTTACAGCTTTGCTTCTTCCATGCAGGGTCCCAAGTTCCACTGTCAGTCAGGTCTGCTCCCAGCATTCACATCTTCAACCTGTCCCTCCTGATTTGTTAGTACAAGGTCCAGCAACACATCTTTCCTTGTTGGTTCCTCCACCACTTACATCAAAAAGTTAGCTTCAGTCATCTGGAGAAACTTCTTGGATTGTGTGTGCTGAGTTGTGTTGTCTCTCCAACAAATACCAGGGTGATTGAAGTTCCCCAACAGAATCAGGACCTGTGATTGTGGGGTTACTTCTAGCTGTTCACAGAAAGCCCCATCAACTTCATCCCGATCAGGTGGCCTGTAGTAAACTCTCACAATAGTGTCACCTGTATTAGCCTGTCCCGTAATTCTTACCCATAAGCTCTCAACTCATTTGTCTATGCTTGAGTAGAGCTTGATACATTCCAGTTGCTCTCTCACCAAGAGCAATTCCAGAGCCACACCTCACTGACCTGTCCTTTCTAAAAAGTACATAGCTACCCATGACAACATTGTAATCATGTGAGCTATCCCATCAGGTCTCATAACTGCAATGAGATCGTGGCCCTGCTACCACACATAGACATTTCTAGTTCTTGCTGTTTACTCCCCATGCTGTGTGCATCTTCACGTACAGGCACTTCAGAAAGGTAAACAAGCATCCAGCTTCCCCAGAAAAGGGTTTTAGAGGATTCATCATAACCATACACAGCCTTGATGTGGTCAGCCCTATGATTCTTGCTTTGAGAAGCAGTCAAGGAACATCTGTCATTGCACTGGTTGAAATTACCTACTGCCCAGGAGGAAGCTATGGCACAAGCACTGCCACTTTGGACCTCATCCTCTGAGTCCATAATTTTAAAACCTGTCTCACCAAACTGACTAGCCCGCTGCCAAAGATTCTCTTGCTCTTTTCAGACTGAACAATCCCATCCTCCTCTATCAGGCTACAATCATTAAAGCACAATCCATTGTCATAAAGGCCAAACCCTTCCTTACAGCACCAGCCACGGAGCCAGGTGTTGATTAGTACTATGTGCCTGCTTCTGGTGTCTTTTCTAACTTGAAAAAATAAGCAGATGTTGGCCATGTAAGAAATTGTGTTGAGGAGATGGACATATTCTTTATATTATGCTGGAGAAAAATATGAACACTACTTTTCTTGCTCTGACCAATATTTTCTTCTCTTTGTGGGAGCATTTCAGCCAGTAAAAATGGGAAAGCAATAAAAGATGTGCTAAAATATAAAGTAAAATGAAGCATATCTTTACAACTGTTAGGTTTGTGAATTTTATTTATTTGTAGTGGTAAATACAATACTTCCCTGACCCACATCCACAGCACTTTGTCCTTGAGGACAAAGAATCATTATACCTGGTTGAGTTCTATTACTTCATGCTGCTACCCAAATAGTGCCTGGCTCCCAGTTTCTTTATGTATATGGTTTGGGTCCTGGTTCCTAGTTGAAGGTCTTTCTAGAAAGGCTTTTTTTCCTCCGAAAAAACTGTTTTAAAACTTTGAGTATTGCTTACACTTTCAAATGTGTAAGCATCTTAGTAAGCATAGAGACATATATCTATATAATCTGTGGTTATCTCCTAAGGCTCTTCCTACATTCCCTTCACTTAACTGTTCTTCTGGCCCAACATAGTCCTTTACCTATACCTAAAGAAAGACTATTAGTGGAAGCTTTCAGATGCACTCTACAGCTAGAAAACAAGGCAAAATAGAGAGGGTTGGGGGTTTTGGTCTGTATGATGTTTCCAGGATGGCAGTAAAGAGGGGAAGTATGTCCAACAGGCAATCCAAGCAGGGCTGCTACTGACTGGGAGACTTTGCAGCCTGCTGGAGAGATGCTCTGCCTCAAGTGCTGGAGTCATGGGACCTCCTTGCTGTGCCCAACCAACTCTCAATTTCCTATTAGCTCTAGATCTAACCTGAGGCAGACTATGACTGAGCTTTACTTTGAAGAATTAATAGTTTTAAGAAACATGAGTATAACCAGACTTTTTTTTTTTCTTTTTCAGTTCGTGTTTATTTCCTGAATTGATACTGCAGCCCAAAAAGTCAAAAAAGAGCATGCAGTTGAAATGACAGGGGAGTGCAGAGAGAAACAAATCATGATGGTGTCAAAGAAATTTCCTATAATTTTGGGATTAAAGGTTATTTAAGTTAAAAAAACTATGTAGAAAGGAGTCATCACCTATAGATCTCTTTATGGCCTCATTTACATGACTGGCATCCCATCACTGGTGTCAGTTTTGTGGGATTTGTACCATTTCCAGGAGGGTTTACCCTTCCACTCATGTGCTGAGCAGCAGTGTGGCAGTGCCCTGCTCCTGGCCCAGCATTCTGTACCTGGACCAGAGAGGGTCCCATGCACCTTCAGTGCACAGATCAGCCTTCATCCCTCAGTTCTGGCTGTGTGTTGCTGTGTGGAACAATGGTTTTCCCTGATACAGCCCTTCTCAAAGTGTTCAAAGACCAGGAACTCCACTTCTTGTATGGTTTTCTGGGTGTTGGCCAACAACATAGATATCTTTATACCATAGGCTGCAAGTAAAGTAATACGAGGCTCTTTTTTGAGTTTACTGATCTAGCCACCCACGTGCCAAGACACTCACTTGAGATATATTTTCCTATCTCATTTTCCTTAGTGCCAGACCTATTTTTCTGCAATATCCCCTTCTTGCCACCAGCCAGATTCCCCTGACACCTACCATTACCCTCTCTTGTCCAATGAGCTGCTCACCCAGGAGCAGTTTCTTTCAAACCACCTCACACAGTATTCCTTGAAAGGGTGACACTGATATCCACAGAGATAGGTTTCTACTGTGAAATTCTGACATCCAAATGAGTTTAAAATTTCTTTCTCTGCTGCTATCTCAGTGACTGTGCAAGTTGTGACTGAAGCAATAATTGACAGGTTTTGGCAAGTGCAGCTTTTAAGTAACTGTTGAGGATGCAAATGCCTAAAATAACTATATAAAACAATAAATATAAACCAGTTTGAAGTGGAATCAAATGACTCACACAAATATTTTATATGAAGAGATAAAAAATGTCCATTTCTGCAGATTTTTTTCCATCTTACAGAGAGGGAACATGCAGATCCTTGCATGTCATACTTGGGCATCATTTAGCAGGGCAAAAATCTGTGTGCAGTAGGGATATGTATGCATAACTGATGGCAGCATTTAGGCCTAGATCTACCATCTCTTTGAAAATTGTGTTACTTTAAAAATAAAACAAGGCTTTGGGAATTTTTCAGGGTCCTATTAATTAATTTCAAAAGTTCCATTAGTTTGATGGAGGAAAGGCTGTACACTGTAATCATCTGCCAGCTGGTGATTCATAATTTTAAGTATAAAAATCTAGTAATAAGTATAAAGATCTAGGAATACAGTCTTAGCCTCTGACTTCTTTGCTTTATAGAGCAAGCAGAGAGTCTACAGTGGCCTCCAAAGACTTTTAGACATATCAGATTGGATGTTCTCCACCAGTTTCCCACTTGTTTCCTAGCCTTGCAATGAAAAAGACACACCAGATTTCCCTGGTGGATGCTCCAGCTCTGGGTCAGCATGACAAAACATCTTTCAGGACAGTCCATAATGTGCTGTAAACTACATCACACTGATTTGGCTCCAGGAAAGGCCAGTTGTGGGGAAGGAGGTCAACAGCTCTTCTCAGCCTGTTGGTGTCTGCTCAGCTGTCAGAGTAACATCTCTTTTTGGCTGGGGACCCCATCTCACAAGGATTTCTTCCAAAGTGGCACTCTGAGAACAACATGGTTGCCAAATTTGTCTTGTCCCATTAGTTCTTAGATATGATTAGCTCAATGTACAAGTAGAACTGTCTTCCCTAAGTCCTGACCTTGAAAACTCAAGTGAATTTGACAGCCAGTCTGGGTTGTTTTTTTCTTTTCTCTGCTAATGATATGTGAAAGTGGATATTCAGAAGTTTCCACAGAAATGCTGCTTTCCATATTTCACTTCTCTTCTTTATTTAGAGACACGGCCAAACATTGGAGTTTAGTGAGAAGTTGGCAGTACTCTGGAAGTCACCAGCAGCAGGGACCAGGACTTTGTTGATGCATGATCAAGGGAGGACAGAGCTGTGGCTGGTAATGCATGCAGTCCTACTCCTGATGAACTCAATAATCAAATCACTGCCATGCTAGGATCAGCACTGAAAGGAGAATGGAACAGCTGTGATGGGGAGCTGAGATTAACAGACACCAGTGCCAGGATATGAGACATGAAGCAGCAAAAGCAGCAGAAAAGGACTGGGTCATGACTGTAGAGGAGGAAGTGGACATTCAAAGTTGTGTAAAACCTTAAAATCATACAATCATAGAATGACCAGAAGCGTGCATGGAGACCTGCCCAAATTATACAGCGAGCAGAGCTGTTTTGCGGCAGAAAGCTGATAAAAAAATCTGGATTTCCTTTGTATATACCCCTTTTAAATAGAAAAAAAGCTCCACTGGAAAACATAGGAGGGTCCATCTCTGTGGAAGAACATCCAACAATGCATGTATGGAGTAACTTTCTAAGGGAATGGGACATAGATTTTGAAGAAGAGAGTTCATTAGATTTAATAATGTGGACTAGAAATAGGGGATTGGAACCTACCAAAGAGAATGCATTAAATATATATACAAGGACACAGCCTCGTAAACATATAATGGATGCAATTTACAAAGGTGGCAAAAGTACACTTAAAATCCTAAAACTTTGGAAACTAATATTGAACTTAATATTACAGATAAAAGCCAGGATGCGTGGCGAGGACTGGGTGCCGGGAGAAGCGGCCACGCTGCGCCGTACGGCGCTGAACGGGCGCCACATGCAAGGGCAACATCCCAGAGGAGCAGCGGGGCTGGGATGCACAGCCGAATCGCAGCGGGCGGCGAGAGCCCACGTGGTGCCGACACCTCGGCATGTGCAGGCAGTGCTCCGGCCGGTGGCGCAGACCTGGAATGCGGCAGGGTCCGGCAGGCAGAGTCCGCGGGCTGCTCGTACCGCAGCGGCTGCTGCTGCTCGCACGGGCACCACGCTGGATTGCGCTACTCAGCCACATGACCCAGCACACAGCGGGGCAGAAGCCAACACAGCTGCGGCACCCACTCAGCTGCGCCAGGCTGAGTCGCCCTCCGGCCACCCTGGGCTGTCGACCCGGGTTGAGCCGCGCCACCACAGCAGCTGAGCACCCCGGGACTATCCCACAGTGCGACACAGTCCCTGGGGCCGCCCCTGCACTGCCTGCACGAGGCTGCTCTGCTGGGTCGGACCCTATCTGCAGCCTGGGTGGGCACACTGTGCTGCTCCACTCTGCACAGCCAGACCACAAGGCGGCCGCTCCGGCGCCTCCCTGCATCACCAAGCTGGGCGGGAATCCCGCAGCCATGGCGCCAGGCCATGCGGCTGTGGCGACTGCCCCCACACCGTGTGCACGAGAGCAGCCTGCCCCTTCCATCACCATGGAAGCACCAGGATCACCTCCTCCAGAGACCCAGCGGCCCAGCTCCAAACATAGATTTGGGGGCAGAGCCCTGCCTCCAGTCCAACCTCTGAGGAGCATGGACGTGCCTCTAGTGGGTGTGGCCCCAGCGCCCCCAACCCTGCCTCCATGGTTGTGTCTGGGAATTAAAGCTCTGGCTGCTCCTGCAGACATCACACCTGGAAGCAGGGCCACTATCCCCACCGCACCTCTTCTGCTGGAGCTACAGCCTTCCCTGGAATACATGCTGGCAAGGAACACAAGAAATACCAGCAGAGAAAGCCAGAGCCATCGTCCCCCTGCAGAACACCATGAGAACGCTGCTGCTTTGTTGCTGGCAGCCCTCCCTGCTCGATCCTGACACCACCACAGCCTCTCCGAGCCTTTCCACATCTCCGACCATCAACTGCAAATTCCCAGGGCTGTGGGAAGAGGACCAAATGATATCAGCAAAGGCAGCGCTTACCCCACATACCTCAGCAAAACCTCACAGCTGCCTTGCCTGTTACTGCTTTAACTCTACTAAAGCTGTCGTACCCTAGAGACTCTAACAAACTGATGCTGAGTAAGAGAAAGGATCGGGCTAGTTTAACAGCCCCTTCCTCAAAAGGGAAGACTACAGCATTTGCATGTGCTGGGGTTGAAACTGATTCACATGTCATGTCTTTGTTAACTAACTCTATTGCAGTCACTATAAAAGTGTTAAGTCAATATTTCAAATATGGGCTATTGTTTGGGTTAAGAATATGGGTTAAGACTTGTGGTAGAATGCTTATTGGTTTTGCTTTTGTACACTCTGCAAACATTATATTTGCTCCAACAACCTGAGAGTCTTTTTTCCTCTCCCAAAAATCTTACAATTTTGGTTATAGGATTTAAAAATCTAAAATAAATAACTTAGGTTCCTTCCGATCACAAGAGACAACTTTGTAAGTGTCCCTAGATATCAAAGTGATTCATTTTTTGTTATCTCTGTTCTATAGTACTACAGATTATCTCTGTGTATAGTTTTAAAATGGTTTGTTTGTAATGGGAGGCTAAACGGTGCTTTCACGAGATTTATTTATGTGTGTATGTAGTTATAGTTGTTTGTAGGTTCTTTATAGCATCATTGATTGTTTAGCTGAGAATAGATTACCACCTGTTCCGTAAGTTATTACTGAAAGATTTCTTTTGAGGACATGAAAGGGAAGCCCACCCAGTCTGGGTCTCACCTTTGGCCAAGCTGTGGCCTTTACTGTTGGTAGAGGTGTTCCATCCTGCCTTCCCAGACTAGGTCATAGCCCTGGCCAGGCTATGGCATTGATTGGCCAGGGAAAGTTATCAAAATCAAGTGTTTCTGTACAAGAAAGATGAAAGCATGTCACTTTGACTAGCTAATTTGGCTTTGCAAAAGCTGAACCCCTTTCCTTTGAGATAAATGTGGAGGCTTCATCCGGAAGAAGCTCTCCAAGTCCTCATTGTGAGAAAGAGGCCCCTCAGCAATGGCAGACCCTGGGTGATAGTAAAGCATGTAGGCAATTGTAAGTTTCATCTGATTGATTTTGTTCAAAAGTACATATTTTGTTCTTGTTATAATTGCTGGAATGAAGAAAGGGGGTGTTGCGGTGTGTTTTTGCTGTATTGTTATTCTCAGTGGTTTGTTCTGTACCCCCTCCCTTCTCTCTGGGGCATTGGTTTAGTCCTAGTTGTCTATTGTATCCTAAACCTGCCCCTTGTTCCCAATTGTTCTCTGCCCTTTCTTCTCCTAAATTGTCAATCCTACCTTGGACCAACCCCCAGCCCTGGAAATCCCCTAATCCTTGACGCCCCATTGGTTTGTTTAATCTGTTCCCCTCCCCTGTAACTCCCTATTGGTTTGAACATTGTAATCCCTGCCTTGTGTTCATCCCCGGTCCCTTTGTTATTGGTCCCCAAACCTAAATTCCACCCTTGTCCTATCCCTTTAGAAACCACTGCCCTGCCCTTGTTCGAGGTCCTTACCTCTCTTCCTTATTCGAGTTACCTATGGTTATGTTTCACACCCTTATGGTTTAATAAACGATCCTTGGATTTACGAGCAAGGCCCATCTCGCAGTTCCTACGCTGATCCACCGGTGACTGCTGAGGAAGTTCAGGGCCCCGGGGGAGGTGTCCTGCCCCCGTCAAGCTCACAACTTCAAGTTCATCACGACAGGGGGAGAAGAGGGGTGGATGTACACCCCTCTCAAAGGTCTTGAGTGTTCGCACCTTCTCGTCTTTTTCTCGTGTCTTTCAATCAATTCACAAAAAGAAGACAAACTTTTTCCTGTTTACAAATTGCTTTTCTAGTAGTTGGGTTCTCTAAGAATTCTGAGGGTTAAATGGTTGTTTTTAGTGTTAAGTTGTAACTTTGTAGCTTCTAAGCAAATAGCCTCTGACATGCTAGCCTGAGTTCTCACCTAACAGCTGCTAGATGTGAGTGCAGCAGCTCCAGTGATACATGAGAAGCATAGTTAACTGAGAAAGCTGTTTGTCAATTTGAGTAAAACACTCATGTTGTCTTTGTCATCCTACCGGGTAACAAAGAACACTTTCACATTTTTTTGATATAACCGAAAGGGTGAGTTGTAGCATTACAGTCCCTGGGTGGGCAATGACAGGTTGGATTTAAATCTACACGGGGACTTCACCTATCCATCCTGAGCTGCAGACATCTCACTGGTCAGCAGCTGGGCTGTGTGAGGATCAGACCAACCAGCAGTTGAGACTGGGGTGTTTCAAATCGGCTATGTATACTAGGTTTGGACAATAAAACAGGCTGTTTGTCACATGAAGCTTTGAGTTGTGTGTGTTGTCCCTGTCTCTGACCACCGACCCCATGAAACATGTGGCCCTAACGTAATACCTAGGGAATTACATTGGAGTCCAATAATTTTAATTCTTGTCAGTTAACTCTGAAGCAATATCACCAAAGGTAATTCATCAACTGTATGGGTATTTCTCATTTAGGCAGCTTGATTAGAGGATGGACAGGACAGAGAGAGAAATGCACCACTTTTACTAAGAGAAATGCATCAAACAATGGCAATACCTGTTGTACTGCACTCAGAGGAGGTGTGTGACTGCCTTCCAAGATAACATTGCCATAATAAAATCAGTATGTGCTTGCCTCCTACCTCAGACATCAGAATCTGGGCACTTAAATGTTTCCTTTGAAGTCAGTGAAGGTACAAGGACACTAGATTGAGGAGAATCAGAGCCCTAAAATGTTTGTGGTTGTAGAAAATAGAAGGGAAATCCTAGAGTAGAACAAACAACTCAAAGAGAAGATTTCAGCTTACCCCAAGTCTGAACCAAAATCATTGCTTTTCCCCATCTTTGTGCCATTTCCCTGTGCAGAAATTCCTTGGAGCAACAGGTTGAGCATTGGAAATAGGCATGATCAGAACAGAGCATGAGGGTCTCCTGAACAAGATAATGAGCTTCAGCTAGCTCTGACCAAAGCTGCTTAAATAGCTCCCCATACCTTCTTTCTTCAGCTACCACTAACAGTAATATTTAAAAAAAGACATTGGCAGTGCTTCATTTTAGGTATTTACCAGCCCTCTCTACCTGAGTTCAGGTATGCCGTGCACTGCTGCATTGGTTCTGCTTGGTGGGATGCTGGGTGCAGTCACCTGTCCTGCTGTTGCAGCTGTTTGCCTGAGGCCTTATGAATCCCAATTCCATTCTGGGATATGTACTTGCTACCAGGTTTGGTATGATACATTTCCCTTGGGGCCCTAGATTCATGTTGCCTGCAAGAAAGCTTGTGATCTTCCTGCTGTCTGCCAACCTTGTCTCCCATTCTAGGTGCTGGCAGAGTCATTTTGGAAAGGGAAGTGTCAGGTCCTCAGCATATCAATTGAGGCTTTTGATGTTGTGTTATACACTTGATAGTCCTGTACATTCTCCCGTGAGTTTCAAAACATTCCAGTGTTCCAGCTTTGGGTACTCGGTGGGATAAAAGGCTAGCACATGACATCATGATTCATTGCTCACATCCAGACAATGCTATAGGCAGACTACACTCCTGGTCCACATAGGTGGAGCTGGTCTAAGCCCTAGGGGTGGGAGTCCTGTGCTCCTCAGGGTTGCAGTCATTGCAGAGCTTCTCCCAAAACTCCCCTGTGCCCTGAATTCACCTCATCCCATAATTACTGCTGGGTGCTTACAGCTTCTTTCCTCCAGAAAAGAGCTGAGAGCTGTAAGCAGAAAAGAGAGGGGAAGTTCCTGTTGTTTTCAGCTAAATTTAAAAAAAAAATAAAGTACAGAAGGCCAGGAAATTTCTTCATTACTTGATTTATTCAAAGATCTGTGCATCTGGGTTATTTCTTATCCTGACTTAATGCAGTGTATTTTCAAACATTTTCAAACTTAACACCTTAAAGTAAGCAGCATCTGTTAAGGCACAGAGTGGTTTAAAATATACACCTGTCTTACTGGGGAAACAGGACTTATATAGGAATGAAAATTGTGCTTTCTGACTAGCATATCTAATAAAGCAAGAGAAAGCTCTATTCCACCATTAATTTAGGTTGGTCCCTTAGTTTCAATGTTATTAATAACACAAATTATTGTACTTCAGTTTAGTGGCAACTGTTTCTCTTTTATTCTTTGAGTTAACTCATTCATTTGCAATTTCCCACTGGAGATCCAAAGTGTGGCTTTGAATGCAAATAGTCACCATGGGCAGTTTTTGCAAACCAGAATTAAGTTATTCAAAGGAAGTAGTGGCTTCGTTTTGATCTTCTTGTTCATCTCCTCCCTGGAAGAAAATTGGAAGACAATTAAAGTTTCATTTACATAACACCCAGTGCTAGGGTTCGGACTTGTGCATATTGGACAGAAAATAAAATGGTTAGTTTGGTCCTCCTATCTATTGTTAGAAGCCTAATTATTTTACATGTCTTCATTTCATTAATGAATTGCTGTTTTTTCCATGCATCTCCTTCCCCATTGCTTTTGTTTAAACCTCCTGGTGGGAAGGGATAGATTAATTTTGTTGTGCCTTAATGGAACTGTATGCTACATTAGATTTAACCATTTGGCATGCACTGCCAACATCACCATTATGCATAATGAATTACTTTTTGTGAGTCCCAAACTAACACAGATCTTCAATGTTCCTCTGTAGATATTGCAACTACACAGCTGGCAGATATCATTACTGTGAACTTACATGGAAACCTAGAGCTTGACACAAGAAATCTTTGGAAATTTTTTCATGAAAAAATTGGAATTTCTTTTAAAAATGCAAGTGCTTTCAAGAGAAGATGTGGAAAGCTCATTAAGCTCTGCTGTTATCTTCCATTAACTGTGTTTGATATGTGTATGCATGTGGGTGTGTGCATGTCTTGGGCCTACAGCCACATGCAGAACTCCAGTGAGGCAGTGTGTGCTTTGTGTCAGGACCAGACAAACTTCCTGTCCTCTGAGCAGTCTGCCTGTGAGTATGGAGATTAACATTCGTCTCAGCTGCTGAAGCTTTTCACACATGAACCTTTGCCTCAGCAGTCAACCTGAGGACCCTGACAGGATTTCTCTCACACAGCTTCCTGCCAGTGGAACAACATAGGGAGATAACTGATTGAACATGAAAACCAAGCTCCTTTCTCCAAGGTCCAGTGTCCCATCACCTTTGGTTTCTTGTCCTCTTCATCAGAGGTTCTCAGCCAGTTCATCAGCAGGGCACCATATGCAGTATGTCATGAGTCAGGCAGTTGGAGGCTTCTTTCACCGCTTCTGCAGTCACCTGGTTAAACCTTAGGACATGGGGATCCCAGATGCAATCTACCACAGCAGGGCCCTTTCCTAGGAGCATGATGGTTGAGTTACCCAAGGAGAGGAGAATTAAATGTGGTCCATGCACTTGCTCTTACATCTTGTTCCAGGACCAGTTAAAGTCTGGCTACTGCAGCTCAACATAAATCACACCTGTCATCCCATCCATCTGGGACCTCTCACAGTCAGGACAGTTACAAAGTTGTTTGTCCAAGAGTAACAGAAGTTGTTTACACCAAGAGACAAATGTGGCATACCCCAGCACATGTCTAATGGCTGGTAATTGGTCAATGTGTGCTGAAAAGCTTCAACTGGCAGTCTGCCTCTTTATTCATCTCCACCACCACCCACTTTCAGCCTCCTTCTACCCAGCTCTGAACACTCGACTCTGTCTCATTCACAAACCCCCTCTGAGCTCTGTTTTTGTTGGACACAACAAAATTAACCCTGAAGCAACATTGAACTCTCAGATAGAGACACAGGACTCTGAAATGCTACCTGTATATCTTTGCCATGCCAGTATAGCTATTATGAACACCAATGTGTGTGTTAAGCTAAAAAAGGTTTTCAGACAAAATCTGACATTAGGCATAACAAAGCACAGGAAAAGCCAGTTCTGTGAATCTTCCACTGATCAGTGTTCAGAACTGATCAATGAAAGCCAGGAATATTCTGTGCATATTCCCTGCAATTTTTAATTACAGACACTGAAACTAATGAGTGCAGTGTTAGACTGCAAGCAGGGACACTGACTATAAAACTAAATTTAACTTGTGGAGATCTCCTTTTTTGTTCAAATGTCCTTGAAAATTACAAATAAAACTGCTTGGCAACGCCAAGACAAGCCAAATACTTTCTTCAGCTGGCAAGGTTCTCTTCTAATAAATTCTTTGTTTGCCAATGGAAGGTATTAATGACAAGGACTGTACATGAAGGGAATTAATGGGCAAAATCTTCATTAAAGTTAGATTTATGTCTACATTGTAAAGTTGTATTTATTTTAGGTCTGTGAAAGCAAAGAAATTTCTGGTCAATTCTGAGTATCTCAGCTGATATTCTGTACTGAAACTGGCCTGCTCTGTCACTGAGGATTTGGAGATAGGTCATTTAAGGACCCTCTGTTAGTGCAATAATGGTGCTTAGGAACAAACAAGCGGCTGCCTGCTATGTTTCCTGATCTGAAGAGAGGTCTGCTAATCTTCCTGCAGCTCCATATTGTTGTGTCTGATGCAATGACTTGAGAAGCTCACGTATTTGTGAAACTTTGCACTACAGTTAAAACTGCTGTAAATTTTATCTTCAACTTTAAGGAGGTGTTGTTGCCAGATGAAGAACAGTGAGACATGAACTTCTGTGACCCCAGGGTCAGCAGAAGAGCTTGGTACTGCTCCTGGCTTAGCATCCCTTATCCTCAGAAGATGTAGAGGAAGCTGGTGATCATCCAGTGAGTGCTGACTGACTGTGCAGATGTGACAGGATGCAGAGCTCTGAGTGCAAAATGCTGGTGTAACAGCCCATCTGAATGAAGTTCTTAGTCTAAAATGCAGACATGATCAGGTTTTATTTCAAGTTATGGACTGTTCCTCTGGACAAAAATAGCTATAGCTTAATTTCCAAGACCCATCCAATGAGAGTAATGGTCTCAGAGCTTCCAGGGACACCCAAGATACCACATGGAGGAGCACCTAGGTGTTTATGCTGCACATAGAGCAGTCCTGAGAGGCACACAGAACACATGCTGCATCCTAGAGGTAATCAGCTGTGGGGAGCCAAGAGTAGTGCTAGGTGTCAGGATACCTTGGTTATTCTCAGTTTGGTGATTAGATTTAGAGTTGCAGATTGTGTAATTGGGAATTTCAGTTTGGCGTGCAGAGGGAACTGACTTAGATATGTCACTCTGGAGACTGGTATTCTCTTCCCTGGCAGAAGGATGAAAAGCCTAGCTCAGTAATGACCATGGTGCCTCGTGGAAATATTAGCAACAGTCTTTGGAAAAGAAACTCTTACAAATTCTGGCTTTTGGCCCAATACTTCTCTCCTCTGGTTACAGGCTGCCTCAAACAGGGAAGTTTTTGTCTCACATGTTCCTTATCTGCAACCGACACAGGACGAGGTGTGACCTATGACTCCCCATGAAATAAGGACTTGCACTGTACTAAATAAAATGCAAAATGTAGCCCACCATCTCACTGAGATGAGATTGTCATTTTATGGATTTTGGACCTCCTTACAGCATTCATATAATTTAATCCAACTTGCTTCATGATGTGGTATTAGTTATAGAGCAGCAAATCCCACACACACAAGCCATGTTTTGGAGTGACTGCTTACCTGCTTCATTGGTTTCTATAAAACAGTTTCAGTCAGGTTCATGAGTCCCATATTTCTGATCAGATGTTGTTACTGAGCATCAGCTCTTACCTTCTTACAGAGGGGTGAAGTGAGAGCCACTGGAAACAGAGGCAATGAAATGCTGGTAGGACATGGCTGCAGGGGTTGGGCTCCTGCAGGCCACACACAGAGACTTTTAGCAGCATCACTACTTAGCTGCTGTCACCTAGAGGGACAGATTAGCAGAATCTGGTGTCCAGGCAGTACAGGACCCCTGAGTCAGCTTCCCACAGGTAACCAGCTCTTTACACTTGCCCCCCATGCCAGTGTGCAGGTGACCTGGACAGAGTAAGTCTGCTTTGTTAAAAGAGTCATCTCTGTGTTATCCACAGTCTGACAGTCCCAGAGCTGCCCCAGATCTGACATTTCTCTTCTACCATAACTCAATCACCCCAAACTTATTATTGCACTGAACTATGGACCACCATCATATCTAGCTTCAATCTAAAACCAGCAATGAGTGGAATGAGCTCACTCTATCTAGCTGTTTGTCTTGCTACTAACATACAAACAGATATTGAATTAAAGGATAAAGAGAGCCAATAGTAAAATGCAGATGGTGAATCACATTTTTCCAGTCTTCTAAGGTTCTCTAAGAACTGTCAACAAGAGGATCATCCACTATAACCCAAATAATTAGATTAAGGGAGATAGGGAGATCTCTGAAATTTGACCTTGGAAGTATGCAAACTTCCAAGGGATAGTTTTACTTCATTTTCCTGGCATCACCTTTTTTAATCGTTGCTCATGCTCACTGTTTTGGAAATTGGAAATGGCCAAATGGAAATAGGCCCGTGAGCCTGTTGGGGAAAGGGCAGTGGCAATGCCCTGGAGGGATGTGCCATAGGCTCCAGGCATCCCCCACTGGTCAGGGTGAAACAGAAGGCTTCCCCCATGGTGCTCTGCAGCACTGTGATAATTTACCCCAGTTCTGTATGCCCCACTGGCCCGTTGTCCATCTGTACCCCTTTTACCCTGCTATAATGTGGTTCTAGAATATTCCCCACGCCCTGTTTCCCCATTGGTTAATGTAACCCTGCCTGTCCACCCTGGCACTCCCTATTGGCTCCTGCCCTTTGTACCGCCCCTATGCCCTCAGTTGATTGGCCCTGGTGCTTTGCTCCACTCCCTCTTTTGCATACTTATACCCAGGACCCTCCATTGACTGTTGTCTTCTGTCCCTGAAATCCTTCAGCGCTGGACCCTACTAAACCCTCGCTGGAACCCCATACAGAAGATCCTCCCATGTCTCACCTGCCTGCTAGCTGTGGTGTGCTCGAGTGCTTGCGTGTGTGATTGGCATGTGCCTGCCCAAACATTCTCCCGCCGAGGACGCTTGCGGGGAAGGTAGCGGCACTGACCACCTCACCTCGCCGCTACAAGTGGCGCCTGAACATGGGGCTTGTCATTCTCTAGCCTCTGCAAGCATCTCCAGTGGCTGTCACCACTGGATTTTAAGTCGCATTTGGGCGACCGCTTTCCCCACTGTCGAGCCCGACAACACGTTCCTTGCCACCTACTGCATCGATGGTGGCTCCTGCGTCGGGACATCCCCTTCCTACCAATACTATCCCTTCTGGCACAGACCCTTCTCTCCTTCCAGCATCCACCTCTTTCACCTTAGGTCCTACCCCTACTGGCCATGACACTGCTGCTTCCCATGACACCGGGACCAGAAGTGGACATGATGGCAACTGGAAGGCAGCCATCTTGGCTGCCAGTGGCCCACGACACCAGGCCTCACCGGTTTGCTGGAGGCACTGTGCCCCTGCCAAGACTTCTTCCTTCCCTCATGGTAGGACAGTGACTCCTCAGATTCTAACACCGAGTCTGAGGATCACTAGACAAGGGTGCAGAAGCAAGCCACTAGGGCACAGGACTGGAAGACTGCAGAGAGGTTCCTGATGGCCCCTGTTAAACTCTCAAGAGGGAGGAACCCCAAGTGGGAATCTATGCCTTATGGGAAGATAAAAGAACTCTGTAAAGCATGTAAGAATTATGGGAGGGGGTCCCCATATTTTAAAAATCTTTTGTGAGTTACATTCGAAGCACATGTTCTCACCCCACGTGATCTGAGACACATTATGACTGTCCTCCTTTCACCTGATGAACTTCTCCTTTGGGAGGCAACCTGGAAAAAAACAACTTAAAAAATTACTAAAGCTCTATAAGGGACAGAAGGATCGACCCCGAGGACTTTCAATGGACCTATTAAGCAGCGAAAGTGATTATGAAAACCCCAAGGACCAGGCCCAAGACATCCTGAGGCCTGTCCTTGAGGACATTATAAACGCCGCACTTAATGCCATACTAAAAACCCCATATGGGACCACCCCACAGCAAACCTTTGCTATTAGCTGTCAAAGCCCAGAAGAAAACTCCATCCAATTCATAGACTGCCTCAAAAATAGTATTGACAGACAAGTTAATTGCGAGGAGATGAGAGAGGATTGCTTTTGCAGAAATTGGCCGTCTCCAATGCCAACAGAGAATGCCGACAGATCCTGGGAACACTCCCTCTCAGCCCTAAACCTAAGATTGAACAAATGATAGAGGCTTGTGCTAAACATATGTCTATTGAATGTACTGTGGCCTCGGCAGTGAGCAAAGGGGTGGCAGAGGCGTTTGTGTCAGCCCGGGTAAAATCATTCAACAAGGACAACATCTGCTGTTATAACTGTGGGGAACTGGGTCATATTCAAGTTTAATGTGACAAAATATTTCTAAAGAGACACCCTTCCACCTCTCGTCCCTCCTTCGCTTGCCTAGAGTGCAGAGAACAGTTTAAGCATTGTCGCCAGTTCCAATGCCACCAGCAGCTCCAGCATCATCCCAGCTACCAGCCACATCTGGGAAACTCCCGGCCTCGCGCGGGACGGCCTTGTGCGATGACACCAAATACCAAGCTGTTCCATCCCGTGCTCCCCACTATCCCAGAGGGGACGTGCACCAAGAGATCTCACCTGACAACATTGACCATGAAGGCAGCCAACTCTCTGAGGCCCACCAGCTTGCCCAGGTGGGGACCCAATGTGCACTGGTGAGCCTCCGGTCCATCCAAATTGATGATAAGGGTGCTTACCAAATACCAAAGGTAAACACAGGCCTGATGGTGGACCCTGGGATGTTTTAATCATTGGTGACTCTTTTTATGAACCTGATGCTCCACAAGTTCTTCCAGAAGTCCAGATGTTGGGGCCAATGGACGAAATTACCATCAGAGTCATATGTGTAGACCCACCCTGGTTTCTACATAAAGGCACTACCATCACACAGGCCTTTTTAATTCCAGACTATGCCAAGACTATACCAGAAAACCCAGTGGCATTCTGGACTGAAGTTGTGGGACATGACAAGCTGATCCTTGAATGTTGCCTATTAAATAATGGTATCAAGATCTATCTTTCAGGGATGGTGGGCACCAGAGTGGATGTCACTGTCATCACCTGGTCTGAGTGGCTGCTGGACTGTGAGTTTAATTAAAGTAACTTCTAAATAAATAGAAGTAACAGATATAAATATAACATAAAAATCTTTTCCAGAAAGAGATAAAACTCAGGATCTGGCTTTCATTATTAGATGTGACATAACTTCAGGCCTGTAGTAATGGTTTTAGTCATTTGATGAGATATGAACACCCATTCTAGAATTAGCAAAGGGTCTGGAAACTTTTGGCCCCATTGGAAAATTAAGCCATGAAGGTGTGGACTTTCCCCTATCTACGTAAAAATATAGGGTAAATCTAGGTTACATCTGTGTGCTTGGTGGGTTTGCAAAGCTGTGGACACTCTATTTAGGGCTGTTCTTGCTTCTTGAGTTAGTTTTCTGGGGGAGTTCAGGCCCGTATCTCCTCTCAACAAATCAAACAATGGAGCCAAGCCCTGCTTGGTTATTCCGAGGAGAGTCAAAGTCCAGTTGACAGACCCAATGTGTTATTGAAGCTCATGCAGCATCATTGGGTTTTCCTGTATTTGGATGGTCTGTAGGACAATGGTGAGCTTGGTGAGTCTGTACCCTAAATATTTCCAAGGAGGGGATTGTTGTATTTTGTCTTCAGCTATAGATAGTCCAGCTTTACCTATCCCTTCAATTATTCCAGCAATAACAATCTGTAAGACTGTATTGTCTTTGGTGGCTATTAAAATTTCATTCATGTAATGAAGTGTGGTGGATTGAGGGAACTTCTCGCGAATAGGTGATAAGATTTTGACCACATACTATTGGCATATAGTCAGGGAACTCCTCATGCTTTGCAGGAGCACAGTCCAAAGGAATCTTTTCAAGGGTCTGTTAATTGAAGGTACCAAAAAAGCAAAGGGTGTTGCATCCTCTGGGTGGAGTGGGATACGAAGAAAAAATTCTTTGATATCAATAATCATTAGTGACCAGCCCACTGGAATCATGTTGGGTGATGGTAACCCCAGCTGTAACAGTCCCATTTCTTCAATTACTTCATTACTTTTCTTAAATCTTGCAATAGCCTCCATTTTTCACTATGGGGCTTTTTGATAACAAATATTGGAGTATTCCAGGGGCTGTTTGTGGGGGTAATGTGTCCTTTGTCCAATTGTTCTTGAATTAGAGTCCCTAGCACAGCTAATTTGTTTTGTGGGAGGAGCCACTGATCAACCCAGACGGGCTTCTCTGATAACCAGTTAAGTTTTAAGGTGTTGTGCTCATCAGTGGCCCTCATTAAAAATTTGTTTCCAGCCTAAGACTTCATTGAGATAAAATGTCTCTTCCCCTCACAATTATTTTTTCTTTTTTGATAAATGGCATTATGGTGGCCACTTGATGTTCAAGCCCCTTAAAAGTGACGGGATGGAGGCTATGCATGGTGATGCAGTGCCCTCCAATTCTGATTCATGAATTTAAGGAAGGGACAAGAACCCATTTGGGAGGCCAGTAAATTTCTGATATTACAGTTATGTCTGCCCCGCTGTCGATGAGACCATAGAGGGTGATGTCAGAGTGCAGGTCAACCTGAGGTTTGCTTTGTGTGATGTCCACGCAATGCTTGGCTCTCCGGAAGTCTCATAAGTGGTGTCCTCATCAGTGTCAGGAAGGACAAAGGTCTGGGCAAGGACATATGGTCAAAATGGTTATTTCCTGACTGGATGCAACTGATAAGACTGTAGGTAACACATAAAATCCTTCTACAGCTTGTCTGTCCACACCTACAACTAGAAAGTCTTGCGGCCACTGTTCTGGGCCAAGGCGCCCTGTAGAAACTGCATAGTGTGTAATGTCAGTGATCATTACTGGCTGGGCAGTTGACAGCTCCAGTCTAGTACCTGTTGACGTTAAAATTGGGAGTTCACTGATGAGATGCTGCAGTACTGCACTTGATGGTCTCCAGTGCTGCTCACCAGGGTGGGTGACAGGTTATCTTGTGTCGTTGTCACTGTCTCTCACTCCACTGGCAGTTTCCTGGCTGGCAACAACACTGCCTTTGGACTTGGTAAGATCAGTCAGTATTTTGATTGCCTTTATTGCAGCTACACTGGCAGTTGATGGCATTATGGCTAGTGATGTTCGCAGTGGAGGTGGATCACTTCATATTAGTAAGGTCAGAAGGATAAGGGAAACGCGAGGGAAGTGGTGGGACGGTGCGGGGGAGGTCCAAGATGGTCTGCACACTACCATCTTGGACCCCAGGTGGAGGGGACAGGTGATGACGGACACAGGGTGGTGGGGTCACCAGAGCTGCATAACTTCCCAGGCCATCCATGGGCACAGGCTTCTGCCATCTCGGCCCTGTATCTGTCCTCAGAGTAGGCAGAAGGAAAAAGCTTGAAGGAAAAGGGTTTGTTGGCTTCCCTGGGCTGATCCAAATAAGACTTTTGTTGCTGTGTGTCAAGTAACTTTTCTCTCATTTCCTTTTCCTTTTGGTCTATCTTTATAAAGTCAAATGTAATTTTGAAGGTTGGAATCAATTTCTGGGAGAAGTGGTCTCAATTTGCTGCCGAATTATAAATCTTTTTCCCTAACGAGTCCCAAAAATCCAGTGAATTTATCTTGGACTCAGCAATATCCGTAAAATTTCTATGGATCCAGCAAATTAATTCTTTAAGTTTCTTCTTCTCAAATTTTTTGCCCTGGTTTGCCAATTTTAACTTAAAACTTTGGTAATTGTCTCTCTCTGCTATGGTAGACATCCTCACACCCATTTAAAAAACTTAATTTAGAATGCCAGCTGAGGGGAAACAAATGGGATGGATGTCCTCTCTTCTCTTATCTTCTCCTTGAAGGCAGGCGATAAGGCAGTGTCTTCCTTGCTCCTTATCTGGTGAAGTTCTCCCAGGCTTCACCCTGTTGACAGCACACACGAGAAGGGCAAGGTCCTACGACCCACTCCTGGAGGCAGGGCGGGTTCCCGACAGGTCTCCTGAATGTCAGGAGTCCCTGTTCAGGTGCCAGTAGCAATTATGTCGGGAATCTAATTAGGCAACTTTGAGGAGAGAGGCACACATCCAGACTATTAGCTTGGGAATGAAACACTTTAATAACTGTAAAATAATGAACTGGAA
Source organism: Peucedramus taeniatus (assembly GCA_013400575.1). Lineage (NCBI taxonomy): Eukaryota > Metazoa > Chordata > Aves > Passeriformes > Fringillidae > Peucedramus > Peucedramus taeniatus. Next base: position 130,501 of record WBNO01021197.1, on the reverse strand, counting down.
AGCAAACAAACTACATGGGAGCCCACCAGAAAAGACTAGCTGAAGCCTGGGGTCCAGGGTAAAGCAGGGGTACATAGAGGTTAGGGTTTAGGGTGGAGTCAAGGCAGGATCTGAGGGTGAGGTCCAGTAGGAAAGGACATGAAAAACAATGCAAGGGTACATTGACCAGTCAAGGGTAATGAGGTAACCGGGATCAAATCAACTGAGGGAGACCAGAGAACTTTCTAGCACAAATCTGCATATAACAACTGGGGAATTCTGGGACTGACCTTTTTGACTCACTGTGTGTTTGAGGGGTTTTCCCACAGCCTTATTCTCAACTTGTCTTCTTCATCTTGGGCTGAGCCCACTCCAACATCCTACACAACAGACATGAAGATGAGAGGAAAGAGAAAAAAAAAAGAGCTCTGGCCCACTTTGCTGCAGGTTCTAGATGTTCCCATGCATCCCATATAGCTCCTCAGCATTTTCTGCTCTGATGTGGCTCTGCACACCTGAGTAAGAAGCATTTTGTTTATATGTTATTCAAACACGTCCCTTAGCCAACTGTGTTGTTGCAAATTCCATTCTCTAATGGTCCCTTTCGGCTCTCGCAACTTCTCCGCACCACAGAAATCCCAGCAGGCAAAAAGGTGAGCACAACCATCATTGCTCTCATTTCTTCTGTATTTCTTGCATGTTTCTTGGAGCCTTATCATTGCTGTACTGCATTAATTGTGTGATGGTAACCTCTGTTTCTGGTTCACCTGGAGTCAGACAGTAGGTATATGTGTATCCTGTATGATTACTCATTTATATTTACTTACTACAGTGACATTTACATCTGTATTTATTTCTAAATAATACTATTTCAGGTGTGTTAATTTAAATTTTGTAACTTTTATTTTTAACTAAGCATATATGGGAAATTCAAAGAACAAAAATCCAGAAAAATTCTCTCATATTTTAAATGTAAAGGAAAAAATATTATTAAACATAAATGATAAATCAGCTTTTTGTCTGAAATTAAATGTTTGCTAAGAAACCAGATTTTTTTCCTGTAGTTCGAGTAACTTACTATTATTTTTCAAATTACTGACTGGATTCACCCTGCAACAATATGCTTATTTTCTATACTCTCAAGGCATGATTGCAGGAAAGAAATTCCTGTGATTTTACTGCTAAATTACAGATACCAGACTGGAGAAAGTTGGGGCTGTATTTCTTTGGCCATGTAAATAGCTTTTAGACAGCCATTTCAAAGTTTTATTTGCAAGTAATAGAAATTTCTAATGCATACTTGTCCTTTAAAAGTCAATGCAATAGTGTCCCCTCACAATTTATTTGTTTTGGATTACCCAATCCAAGAAAATTTAGGAATTTTTTATGGCTACAGATTCCCTTGGGGTATTTGAGCTTCTATCTTCTCTGTGTAGTGTGCGAAATGATTTGTATAAAGTTTGTACAAGTTGTAACATTTTTAAATGTTGTATTAAATAGTTTCATATTAGTAATTATTTATGAATTATGAAGCCAGCACTTAAAGCATATATATGAGATTAAGAATCAAAATGGATATGTCACAAGCTTTTCTGATAGGGCAAAGGACAGCAATCATTTAGGTGAGACACCTGCTGGACAGATGAAAAAAACCCTCATTAGCTTTAATTTGGAACTGACCCAACTTATTTACAATAGAGCTTGTTTTACTATGATTTTGTGATTTAACTAATTTTGCTTCCATACCATTATAAAATAACTACACCCCCATGCCACTCAAATGATTTCTCTCCATATCTATGCAATGCCATTGATGCAAACCTTCACAACTGAAAGGAAAATGGTATCCATTAACTTAATATTTAAATAGCCTTTAAATTTTTATTAGAAATTTTGAAGTTTTTCCTGTATTTATCCCAGAAGTTTTTACGTGTCCCTCAGGTGAAGCATTGTACATAAGAGACTGGCCCACAGTAACAGTGTTGACTTACCTCTCAAAATAATTTTTCCTCTATCTGGCATGGGATGAAAACTGTTGTTTTACATATTTGTCTATACTGATGAAAAGTATGAAAGACAAACTTTTGAGTATTCTAATTTCCTTCTCATAGGCCTATTTCTTTTGCTCTATTATCAATATGATTTCTTTTACCAGTCAGGACATGATGTAACTGTCATTGTCAGAACTTGCTTTTATTTTTGTGTCCAAAGTATAGCATAATAGTTACACACTTCCTCTCTTTTGCCATCCACTGAGAGCCTCTCTCACCCATGTGTAGTTTTATTGCTGACTGTGTTTTATTGCAGGCAGGGGACAATTTCTGCTGCATTTCTGCTTAGTGCCTCACAGGAGGTGACCACATGCTTGTGATGCAGGACAGGTGCTACATGCCCTGGGGCTGCAGAGGTGGGGTGATTTCACCCATTATCCTAAACCCTGGCATTGCCATCCAAGCACTTGCTTCCCCATAGCCATGGGTATGCCACAAACCCTCCAGTGATGTCTTTTACTGCAGAGCTGCTCTGTCCAAGCCACATAGGAGTCAGTGGTGGATTGCCTGAGCAGTGCTGCTGCAGAGGCAGGATGTGCTCCCACCTGACAGCCTGCATGCTCAATGCTGATGCTCAACGGAGCCAGCAGTCAACACACATTGGCAGAGAAAAGTTGGAAGCATAAGGACAGGCAGAGAGGATTTTTCAATCTGAACACTGAATGAGAATAGGAAGAAACTAAGTAGAGGAAAGAGACGAAATTTCTGCTTCAGCCTCAGGTAGCCAATCTGTTGTAATGAGGCTTTTCCTGAGTCACTGCAACACAGGATTAGGCTATCTGGGTTGAACAGGCTGGTTTGCACATTTTCAACTGATGTATTAACAGTGGTGACATGACAAAAGAAAGCTTGCAACCTGATGCTGAACAGTGAAAGCATGTAGTGAAATTGACAATTTCATGCAGTGAAAGCTGCTGAAAGTTCAGTGAAAATGGGAACCTAAATCCTGAGTTTTGGTAGGGTATGTTTATGTGTGTGTGTGTGTACTGCTGGCACAGAGAGAAGAAATGCTCCAACACTTCACGGTCAGCTTTCTGGGAGGACCTGAGTCAGACTTAAGTTATGACTTAGCACACAAATGCAAAGCTCCTAACTTCTAAATTAAATGGTGGATGGCATCTTTGGGGACAGATGGAAGGTTATGGATTGCAGGATGGATGGAGGGGAAAGCTAGGAATACAAGAAAGAGAGAGAGTAGAGAGGAGATAGAAAGAGAGAGCTTCAGCAGCAGAAAAAAAAGGACCCTATAGCTTAAAAATATGGCCTTTCGCTCCATTCTGTGCTTATCTGATGGCAAAGTTCTTCTGTGGCTTTAACTGTGTTTGAGACAGGCAGCTGTGATCTGTAGTCCTTAGAGTGTTTGATAGCAGCATAGGTCATGAAATTTTTCCAGAAGCAGTACAATATTACACAGAAAGCGCTAGGTAAAACCCTGTGTAGACCAAGCAGGGATTTGGTTAGTGCTGCAGCTTGGCAGCCAACCCCAAGGGATGGTGCAATATCAGCCACACGTAGCTACTTGGACATATGGAAAAAATGGGGTTCTACCATCAGATTCCTTTTTGGGTCAAATACCCTCATTTGAAATGATCTTTAGCAGCAAATGCAAAGTCAGCTTAAGACAACATTGACTAAATAGGATATTTTTGTTTCATCTTCCAGCTTTTCCAGGCTGACACAGAGGAACAGGAAAGAAATTCAGGGAGTGAGTTTCTGGAGGATGTTCTCAGATCCTTCCTTTTCTTATGTTACATAATCCCTAAGGGATGTGTTTTGGTATTTTCAGCTATAAATTCCTAAGATTGATTCCATGGTAAATTCGCATAATCAGAAGACATGTTTCCTTTTTCATTGCTTAAAGTTAGGGGAAAAAACACACAAATTGGGAACTGTTTCACTGTGGCAAAACGGAGGCAATGAAATAAACTACTTTCACAACATCTTCTTAAACTGTTAAATTATTGACAAGAACAGAAATTGAAAAGTGACACCTTTAAAAAAGATTCCTTTGATGTGTTAAAATGATAGGAACTATAATTTTCAGAGCTGTGTACAGTCACATGTACAGAAAAGCAACAGTTCTCTCTATTAATTTTAAATCTTTCTTTAGCCTTAGTCAAGGTGCTATTTTTCAGGATGTATTATTTTTCAAAAGGAAAATGTGGGGAAAAGAGAGAAGTAGAGTCACTAGGGGCCAAGTAATATTTCCATGAAATTAATGGAAGTTTTTTCCGTTGTCTTCAGTGGAAGAAATGCAGTGAAAAACAAGACCTAGTAAATTTACTTTCTGTAACTGTCAAGAAAATCAAGCAGGACACATGGTTTGTGAATAGGAGGCTGCTTGCTCATATGTCCATATTCAAGTGACCAACTTTCTTTCCTTTCAAATACAGATTCAAAACAGTAGACAATAATCTTCTGATCATTTACCCTTCTATCTGAAATGGTATCCCTCAGTTAAAAGAGAACTGACATAACAAGTTTAGGACAAAACCTAAATTTCTTGAGTTCAAGTTCTTTGGAGTGATATGACAGAAAAGAAAATGTTTTCCCAATAAGATTCTGTATAAAACAGTTTGTTTATTTGCACTGTAATAGCCTGATCTTGTAATCTTGTAATAGTACGCCTAGCACTAGCACTTAGTTCTCAACAGAAAAAAAAAAAGACAAAAAAGAAGAAAAATAGCAATAACAACAACAACAAAACGTTGAAATCACTCTTACACCTGAAGCTCCGCTGGATGTGATTGTGTCAGGGCTTCTCAAGCCTAGAGCTGCTGCAGAGGCACAGCTGTGGTGAGGACTGCCCAGTGCAGCCCACTCCTCAGTCCAGGCCTTGCTAGCTGAGTTGTGGGTCACAGCCACAACACCATCCACACACCTCATGCAGTTGTTTTGATGAAAGCAGGCTACTGAGTCAACCAGCTTTGATGCTTTTACTGGCACAAAGAGGGTCCAGGGACAAAGACACAACAGGCTGCAGGGCACGGGGTTAAATATGGGGAGAAAGGGGTGGATCTGAGGGTCAAGGGTCAATGGGAACAGGGAAAAATGGTGCAGAGGAGGCGTAGCAGAGTAGGGGAGCCGATGGGATAACAGGGTCAGAACATTGTGGCAAACTGGAGCCAACAGGGATCAAGAGAGGGGAGAACATTCTAGGGGGATACAAATACGGTAAAGGGGGTTGAACAAGGGTGAGGTCAACTGGGTAAACCAATAGAACTTAAAACATTAACATGTGCCTGCAGAAGCCTGTGGGAGGGAGGCTCTTCTTACCCTAACCTTAGAGGGGTGTTTCTCCTTGCTTATTTCTACCCCTCCCAATTGAGGTGTTACAGCCCCAATGGCAGGCTCCTGAGTCTCCACATACAGCCTACAGCCTGGAGGAGAGCTCATAAGGAGCAGTCCTCCAGAGAAGCACCTGGGAATGCTGATGGCTGAGAGGCTGGACATGACCCAGCCAAGGGCACTCACAGCCCAGAGAGCCAAATGTGTCCTGGGCTGCATCCAGAGCAGGGCCAGGGAGGGGATTCTGCCCCTCTGCTCTGCTGTGCTGACACCTCACCTGCAGGGCTGCATCAGCTCTGGGCTCCCAGCACAGGAAGGACAGGAACTGTTGAAGCAGGTCCAGAGAATGTCACAAAAATGACCAGAGAGCTGGAACGCTTCTCCTGTGAAGTCACACTGAAAAAGTTAGAGTTGTTCTACATGAAGAAGAGAAGCCTCGCTGAAGACCTCTGCAGCCTTCCAGTACTTGAAGGAGGCTTATGAAAAATGGGCAGAGTGACTTTTGAAGTGGGCAGGTAGTGATAGGACAAGGTGTAAGGCTTTACACTAAAGGAAGACAGATTTAGATTAGATGTTAGGAAGGATTTATTTACTGTGAAGGTGGTGACACATTGGAACAGCTTGATCAGAGGCATGGACACACCATCCCTGCAGTATTAAAGGCCATGTTGGATTTGAGAAACCTCATCTAGTAGAAGGTATCCCTGCTCATAGTAAGGGAGCTAGAATTAGATGGTTTTTAAGATCCCTTCCAGTCCAAACCACTCTGAAATTCTATGAACCTCTCAATGGTTAGAAGGAATCAGGAGAAGCCAAAATAAATTATTTTAATTACAATATAAAAGTCAAGTATAAAGTGATCCAATTTTGCCACCCAGTTCCCAAATGCAGGCAAAAGTGGTGTTCCACATTTGCAAATACTTCTGTAAACTGGAGTGATTATCTTTCCCCTCAATTAGCATTTCTTGTGTAAGCAGACTCAAAGGATATTTGTAAATACACAGCCCAGACAACCTGGGATAGGTAAGGTCATAAAATTCAGGCAAACAACAGAGTAGCAGAAAAATACTGATTGGCAGCACTGGCATTCATGTGGTTTTCTGGTTTTAGAGAGCTGCAAAATTTAAATTTGTCAGCCGCAAACGTCTTTGGTTATCGAGTGAGCGGCCTACACAAGAGGAATATTTAGAGCTGTGTCCTACATATGGCTCCTTTGCAGCCATCCCTTGGAGAGAGGGAATCTTCCTCCCATTGTTGAAGAAAGAACAGACAGTCTAAAGAAGTTTGGAAAAACGTGCATGAATAGATATTGTAATTTAATTTTGATTTGTTATTCTGAATTGTATTTGGAATGGCTAATATTATTCTTCTACACGTCAGGCAACAAGACCTATAATTCCAGCAGAAATCTTTGGCAAGAATAGAGGAAGAGCTGAATATCCTGTAGAGTCCATGAATATTCTATGGATAGCCAAGAAATCATTCTCCAAATGAAGGTGCTTGTCAGATCAGAACAGTCAGAGCTGATTAAATCATGCTTGTTTTATTGGCATTGTCTCAGCATCACAGAGATTAAAGCAGAAAGCAGAAACTAGTTTAATAGGACATGTGAACAAGTTTGTTTGTTTGTTTTTTGTTGTTGTTGTTGTTGTTGTTGTTGTTTAGCTGATAAAATTGGCCTGCCAAACAGGTTGTGATTAACCAGACCTGACTGCACTTGACAAACATAATGGCATTTTAGGATTTTTAACAAGGTTTTCAGGCTTTTCAGTGTATTTTTCTGGGCCAAACACAGCTACCAGTCAGGTCAGTGACAGATGTCAGTGTATGCATCTATGTTAGCTTCAGAATCACAGCAAGCATAAACATCAATAACCTTTGTTTGGGATTAGAATATATTTGACAAGATCTTCTTAATGACAGGCAGGAGCTCCATGAAGTGGCAATGGGTTTGTCACTACCCCTATTTTTCCCTCTCACATCTGCCTCATTTCTGTGTGGGCATTTCCATCTCTCTCACATAATGTCACACGCAAATACACAAATTTGTACAAATTTGGCACAAATCTTATAAAGTAAGCCAGGAAGTTACTGAACGAAGAACAAATGAAATTTCAGAGAAAATCCAGCAATGTAACAATCTGTAAATAAAACCCCTAAAGTTTGCACAAGCGTCATACCCTCCATTTGAGTTATGAATCATGGTTCCTTGTCCACAGTACCAAGTTAATTAAGAAGCCTGCTTCACCAGATACTTGTATCTGGAGTATTTCTAGAAAGTTTAATGGGTTATCTGTGGGAGACAGATCTTATCTTCAGATTACAGATGGAATTCAAGCCAGGTCAACTAGCTCACAGCATTTGAAAAAACACCAAGAGTATAAGAGAGCAAAAGACGGTGAAAATTCAACAGCATTGCTAACAGTGAGTCTAAAGATGGAATATCAACACTTTTCAAGAGAGAAATGGTATCTCTTCTTAGGCAAGATAACAGAGAGAGTGAACAAGTTTTAGGATTTACCTTTCCTTCACCTGGTCCAACCACAGTAGGAAACTTCCAAGTCAAAACAAGCCAGACTCCAAACAGCAGTGATTCAGTCTGAAAGAGACATGGGCCTAAATTCAATAAATCATCCTCATTTCCCATCCACTCTTAAACTTCCTCTGCTCTGCAATGAAGAAGATTCATTTAACTCTTTGCACCTGGGAACTGCCAAGTCTCTCTGCCCTGGCTATCAGCCAGCTTCTCCTCTCCTCTCAGTACCTTTGCCTATTTTATTCATTCTTCCACCTCTGCTCTTTCCCAGCAGACTCACATGCAAGTGCCTTATGAGTGAAAGAAGAATGAGCAAAGATGGCACAGGCTATCTTTTTGTTTATTTTCATAAAGCATTTTGAGAGTTAATCTCTCAGGCCTTTTCCCTCAATCCAGGTGGGGTAAAAAATGGTGAATGAGTTGGGAATTTACTGAAATACTTGCTAAAAAGTTTACAATACATGATGTTTTTTCTTACCTAGTACTTCACATTTCTCTTATCTAGTGTTTGTGGTAGCTATTGCAGCACAGCTAATGATGCATCCGCGGTCTTCCTCAAGAACTGGAGTTGGACTCTTCCTTTTTCACACTGCTCTCATACATGGAATAAGTAATTACAAGCTGTGCTACAAGGCCATAAGCCTCTGACTAAGCATGTAAAAGTCTTCATGAATGTATCTTAGAGTTTGGATTTTTACAAAGTTACACTGAGGCAACTTAGCTGGTGCAAACACCACTGGCCCTCATGTTATGTATTCCCATTCGGGCTAGATATAAAATGAAATTAGGATATTTTCTCACAAACCTGCATAGAGCAGTATTACATACTGACTGCCAGCTTTTTATGATTCTCCACAGTGTAAGGACTATCTCCCTAAGCTGCAGCAGGTGCTGAACTGAAACAAGCACCTCCATACGGGAGGGATACTCAACCATCTGAACCACCATGTTTTAAAGACATAATAACTGGTGCTGTCATAAGGCTGTAGGTGGACAAGATTTGATGCACTTATTGATAAAAAATGAACATTATAGTTTAGGAGCTCTCACATATGCCAAGCCCAGATAATATTTTTAAAAAACGCTCTTACTGGGTGGTAGGGACAGCTTTGTGAAGTAAATAGTCCTTTAGTATAATTTTCTCAGAGGCTGTATATAGCATGGCATTATTCAGCAATGTCTTTCACACAAATTGCATCATCTTTAATTTGTTGCAGTTTCTTTGCCTTGAGAACACTGAGAGATCCCTGTGTTGTGCATTATTGCCCCTCAGGAGGATTTATGTCCTGCCCTGACTCCTAAGGGGCTGCCAGTCACCTGGCTGACTCTGCTGGGGCCTCTGCAAAGCTTGGTCCTTTGCCTCTCTATGCCAGGGAGCTACATGTCCCATTGGAGGAGAGCAGCCCCATCTGTCCCCTCTCATTCTCTCAGTGAAACTGCAAGTGAATGACTCAGTGAACTTCCAAAAGGAGCTCTCACAAGGCCAGTCAACAAAATGGAAGGAAGGGATCACATCTAAAGTCCAGCTGCCCCTCTCACAGGCTGTTTGGTGAGATTTGAAAGGAACTTAACTGGTTTTCTCAAGGGAACAGACACCAGAGCATCCTCTTTATTCTTGTTCGCTGCTACAGTTGGAGATTTGAGGCACATCTGTAAAGCTTTTGTCACCTGAAGCTGGGTGTACAGCAACAGTGTGCAATGGGATAAACTTCCATTTATTATGGTATAGCAGGATATGAGCACATGGAGTGTCCTGGATACATTTTGATGAGGTGACTCTCACCATCTCACCATATTCTAAGTGTTGCTGGAACAGCTGAAGCCTCAAATATTGCCTGAGAGTAAACTATTTGTTCTTTCCTGACAGGAACCAAATATAGGTCTGGCAGGATGGAGATATACTAAGATGGTTCTCATGGAAACCAGGTGAAAAAATAGCATAGAAAGTAGCTGAAGGAGACAGTGGAGAAAACTGAATAATAGTGACAGGTAGATGCTAATTGCCAATCAAAATTTAATTGAGATAAACAGCTGTTTTTCCACCACTTCTAGTAGGAATCAGTCAGGATAATTGTGAAGACCAATGAGTATGCACAACAGTTTCATCAACAGAGGTGGAGTGAGACAGTTTTAGTGTTCTCAGTGTAGACAGAAAAACCAAAGGAGCGAGAATAGCGAGGCAAGCTGGGAAAACCAGGAGAGGGAAGTCAAGCTGGCACAGTGGAGAGGCCTTGGTTCAGAGAGTCAGCTGAAGAGAATATGGGGGACCAAAGATAAAAACACAGAGTAACTGGCAAAATCAGGACACAAATAGCACACCCTGAAGACATAAAGGGAACTGGGTGATTCAGAAAAGTTTGACCTAGTGGCAGCCAAATAGCTTAGGTTATGAAAGTCCTTGAAGCCTCAGACAATAGCTCAAACCCACCTGGGACAGTGTTCCCATTAAAGATTAGTTAGGTTGAGACTCTCCTAACCTATTGTCTTCAAGATATAGGTATCTTCATATCTCCTAATAGAAGTAAGGGTTGCTTGGCAAACAGCCACCATTTAGTGAAAACTGTGAACTCCAGATTGTCTTGCAATGACGAGTCATGGAAGATGGTGCAGGTGAAGCGTGCCAGCCTGGAGGAATTAGGTCCAAGGTGGTGGAGCTGGAAGGAGAGAGGCCTACTGCAGGACAGTTATTTCTTGAATAAGACCAGCTACATGTAAGCAAATCAGACCACTGGACATGGCTCTAAATATGTAGAGGTAGATTGGCAGTGCATTTGACAGAGTGGGAATGGAAGGTGGGTCTTGAAGACCACTAAAACCTGAACACTCTTCAGAAGAAGCCTCCACCCCATTCTTTAAGGGAGAACCTTGGCAGCACTCCTGAGGAGGGATGGGGCTGTGGTCTCCACTGTTTTAAAACTTGTATTCAAGGTGGATTCCTATTTCTGCTACAAGGTGCCTTCCAGCTCTTTTAAATCTTCAATATTTTCTTCTGATTTGCCCAAGAGTAGCTCTTCTCAGAGACAGACCACTCAGGCTCTGTACTTCCAAGACAAGAGGTCAGTTGCTGAGATTAAGCCACAGAGGACTAGACATGTCTTTGTTGTATAGCTCTATTCCCCAGAAAAAATAATTTATTTCATCAAGGCCTTTTTGTGAAGGTCTATTAACTCTAGAACTTTTGCTGCAATACCAATGTCATTTCAAGAAATCATCTCCCTAACCGGCCAGTGTCTGCATCAGCTGAAGCTTATGCATTTTTCTATTTACAATCATTCTGGTTTCCCTCAAAGGGAGGAAAACAAAGGGGACAGCTGTATCCACAACTCACTGGATGTCTGTAGCAGCTGCAGCAGTCTGGGATCTGCCCAGGTTCGCAGGCAGAGGAGAAGAAATTTGGTGTATGGAACTCTGCACTAGCATACCACATAGAGGAGGAGAGCAGATACCTCGCATTCCTCTTCATGTCATTTATACCCAGAGTTGACCACAATCCATCCCTGAGTTATAAAATATTGCTCAGGCAAAAGTGAATAGCATTTCTTGGCCAAGGTAATTAGATTTCAGCAGTCTCAGCCCACAGGACAGTACTGTCTACTCTGCAGAATACTAACTCCAGTAACTGAAATCAACAAACAACACTGCAAAAATTCTCACTTGAAATAATATATATTAATATAGGAACATAATAAATAATAAATACTCTTAATACTGCTGTAAATAATATATCATGCTAGATTTGTGCAATAAATAATGCTTAAATATATAATCATCTTTTGAAATACTATAAAATTAGCAACTGTGAACTTAACCTATTAACATGCTGCAGGAGAAGAAACCTGCAGGTTATTCAGAGCCTGAATCACTGTGGCATTGTGATTCTGTAGCTGAGAGTAACACCAGGAGCACCACATGAGGATGCAAAGGAGTAGAGAGTTGCCTGGTACATCACAAAACAAACAGTAATGTACTTCTCAGTTTTATGTTCAGGGCTAAAGGTCAGTTTATCTACTTGGTGTGCTAAGTTTCTTTGTTTAAAAAAGTTGATTTATTGCTGATTCAAGGCCTTGAGCTAGTTATTTTCTAACAACTAAGATGAAACAGAGCAACACACGCAGCCAGCAGATTTAGAGGAATAGAAAGATCATTCCTGTGATAGACCTGCACAGAATTACTGGGGACTACATCAGGGAGACATATTTTGGCTCCATTCCCAGAGTCCTCATAACACCTTTTATCTCAAGGCACCTTACAAATTTGGGCCAATTAATATGCAGGCAATCCCTTTGGGGTTAGCCTTTTTTATTTGGTCTCGTTTCCAGAGGAAGAAACTGGTATGTAGATTTCTGGGGCAGATTGCTGAAGATTCTCACTCTTCTTTAGAATGTGTTAGTATGGAATAGTTAGTGAAGCCATTGTATCTATGGCCAGTCTTTCTGAGGATTGTCATCAAAATGTTTTGTACTTTTCAGCAAGTTGTGCCACAGTTTTCAGAGCTAACTGACAGGGGAGCACTAATGAGAATAGTGTCTGAATGATTAATTCAAAACCACAGCAAGACATCACTAGAAGAAAAGTATTTATGTAGCTTAAAGCGATCATAGGTAGTTTTCAAAATTGACCTATGATTTTTCAAAAACATTTGAGCTAAAATTGCAGATGTGTACTTGGCAGTGTTTTTGCAAGCATGTAAGACAGGGCTAATTCCTTTCCCTCAGGCAGAGCTGTTAATGGTGGACAGGGCCTGAGAGAAACACAGAAACTAAGCATCTGAAAACACCACTTGCCACCAAAAGCCAGGTCTGAAACACGTGCTGGTCTCTTAAATGAGAGAAAGGCAATGAATTCTGTAACTTCCAGCTCTCCTAAGCAGCAAAGGGAATGGAAATCTCCAATGTTGTTTTAGGGTGTTTACTTCACAGCCATAGAAAGAAGCAATGTCCTTTACAAAACTATGTAGGCAGCAATGAGGTGATTTCAACACTGTGATTCACTGAATCTCAAATCCCATAAAACCAGAAACAGGAAGCACTAGACAGAGATCAGTTTAAAGCAGATGAAGGAAAATATTTCTGTACAAGGTGGGCGTAGGAATTTGTTTCTACAAGATATGGCAGAAGTGGACAGTACTGGTGGGCCTCATGTGGGGTTGGGCAAATTATAGTATGGAAGATTCTGAAAGTGCTGCTAGAAGAGCTCCGCAGGGAGGTACCCTCTGGAGTCCCTTCCACCACAGCTCTCTCTCCTGGGGAGGTGTGTGGGAATCTGCACACAGGAGCAGGGGTTGGCCAGGCAGGTCATGGCCAGGCTCACAAACCCTCACAAAGACACAATGTGGGGAGGGATGAATTGTCTCTTGCATCCAGCAGGACACTTCTTTTGGCCTTGGGTTATGGTGCATGGCAGATCTGCAGAGAAAGCACCAGCACACCCCCCCTGCAAGAAGGAAGCAGCTGGTTACGTGTGCTACAGCCCCTCATTCAGTGCAGAATTTGATGAGAGGACTGCAGTGTCAGAAGGCAAGCCACGCTGCCTGGGGAGGCAGCACAAGCTCTGCTCGTGGGTGCTGGAGCACTCACCCTCTCTGGGTCTGCTGCTAAGCTCTCACCACAAAACAGGCTCTCAACTTCCAGCACAAATTCATGTGTCAGAGCGTAAATGGCAGTGCTGCTCTGCCTCAGTGGAAGATTCATTTCACCTTGCTCACATGGAGCTTGGCTGGTCTGGACACAGTCAGGGCTGCTTCTGAAGGGAGCCAGGCTCAGGTTCTCCCCACCAAAGACTCAGATCCAACACTGATGAGCTGAAAGCTTTTGGAGCCAGCTGTGGCTGGCTCTAACCAGCCTTGGCTGACTGAGGTCAGTCAGTGAGTTACCAAATTTGGAAGCTTACTCAGATTGCTTTCCCTTGTCTGTATGCCATTCTCAATTAAAACTGGAGAGTTTTTATTCTGTATGAGACAAAAACAGATCCTGATGCCGAGGCCAATGACAATTACATAGTGCATGAAGGAGGTACCATCCACAGAAACCCGTGATCTGAAGATTGTTTTCTTGGAATTTCCTCTTAGGTATGATTAAGACAGCCAGCCATGGGAGCAATAAAATGGCATTTTTCCCTCTGGAACTACTTCAAGTAGGCTTTGAGATTGCTAAGTCTCTCACTGCTGGATTTGTAATTCCTGCCTAGACCCTCACCATTTCATCAGGTACAGAAAGCAGAAATGAAACCAAGTAATTTGTCCTACTCTCATTCTAGAGTCTGAGGAAGCAGAACATCTTGAAAGGCTGTTGTAAGAAGGGGAAGGCTTAATGTGATCACCTCTGCTGCTAGGTCAACCAACACTCCAGATATCCTGATAGTCAGGATATAAATTGCTTTATTGTCATCGGTGAAGCAGGCAGGCACCTGGCAGTGGGGTGAAGGGCACAGTGCCATGATATGACATTCATCAAAGACTGGCCTGGCAGCTGGGACACCACTCAGAGGCATCAGAGCAACAGGAAAGTAGCCTTGAAAAAAACTGTATTTCTGCAGGACAGGAGTGCTTGTGGAGCTGGGGAAGAAGCAACATGGAAAGAAGACCCATCAGCCAAAAATTTCTTCAATGCAATCTTGAGGGAAGTGAATGAGACATGGAGTTTTGCAGAAAGATGTCAGAAGTACTGAAGTTTATAAATGAAGTGATGAAAACATAAGAAATTTGAACAAGGTCTACCAGAACTAGTTTGTTTAGTTTGTTTGTTTAGTTCAGTAAAGGTTTCCTGAAGGGAAAGTCATTATACTGCTGATTCCTGTCAGCTCCACCTCCTCTCTGTACCAGATCCTGTGCACCATAAAGGATGGGGATTTGTTTGGTCATTGTGAGTAAATGCACATTACATGTGGCTTTCTTGCAGTCCCTACCACTCAAGAGTGTGATCACTGCACTGTTCCCATGGAAAGCAGGGCCTGTGGACCTGGGCTGCCCCTGGGGATCCTTGCAGCCAAACTCTGGGGAAGCAGGCATGCTGTAGCATGTTGTGCCTGAGCAGGTAGAACCATGACTTCTCCAGCAGTTAGCACAAACTGAAGGCAAGGCCCAGAACCCCTGCTTTTCTTGCTTTCACATTTCAGTGATAAATTAACTCAGCTCCTTAAGATAAACTGTAGCCTACTGAAGTTTGTGGGAATTTTGCTACCAAATGAATGGTGCTGAGATATCACCTACTGAATGCAGGCATTTTTGAGGTAAATTTATCTTCTTTTTCCCTGAGCTGAAGACTTTTGAGTGAATTTTGGTAGGAAACCACCTTTGCAGGGAGAATGTAAGACAGGGACAAAAAGAAAACCCTTATATTTTTTTCATTTGAGCCTGTGTGCAAATTTATTATTAACTTTTAAGAACTCCACAGCAAATTACTTATTTCTGAAACACTGTGGGATATATGTTAAGATACAGTTCTAATTTTTCTTGCAGTGATGATTGATCTTTCTGAGTATTGTAGCTTGCTTCCACTGGGTCAGTTAAAACTTGGGAACAAAATATTATGGTATTGCTCTTGCATTGCAATTTTGCTCTTTTGTTAATTTTGGATGTAGTCCTAGATGTAGCAAAATTATTGAACTTGGTTTTACTTAGGTCTCTAGTTTCTGTAGCTCCTCTATTACCATGTAGCAGGGCACCGTATGGGCGCAATAAATAAATAATACAACACTGAGGGCTGTAACAAATCACAAAATACATTATTAAAAATTAATAAATAAATATCCTTCTGTTACTTAAATAGAGATTGATTTTATAATATGGAATACTGAGGAGAGCTGTTGGAAATTATATGTGGGTCTGGGGAGACAGAGAATACACTGTAATGGGTGATTTTCTCCCTCAGTTAGAAAAATAAAAAAAAATCCAGTGAATGGATGTATTTGTCAAATGGAAACTGAGCTCCTTGTTCATGGCCCAGGTAGGGTGCAGGGCTTGCCTCAGTCCTGCTTCTGCTTCAGCAGATACACCATCTGCCCAGCCAAAACACTGAAACGACACACGCTGGTGCTCAAGGCTTCCTCTTTACGCCTTAAACACCTGAGCAGCAGGATACATGAAGAGGTTTCAGAAATAAGGCATAGGCAGTGCCCTCCCTTGGTTGCTGGGACACCTCTCAGTGGTTTTTCTCAGACCTTGGGAGAGGGTCCTTGGTGGGGATGGAAACATACCTGGGACATGATGTGCTGTGGATCTGGTGTGGGTCCCAGCAGGCCCAGCTTTTTGCTACATCCTTGGAAGAGGTTTGATCACTGCAGGGCACAAGGAGGAGCAGGCAAAGGTTTGTTTGCTCCACCTTGTGTCCCACAGCAATCAAATCTTTGCCCAGGTTGCATCACAGTGACAGAAATGTGGAGCACTGCTGAATGATCAACAAGCTTTTCTTGTTTTTCAATGGAAGGAGGGAACCGTATTCTTAGTGCCTCATTAAAAGGCTTACAGCAGAGTCAAGCCCTAATCTCATTAAAGATGCCCTTTCCTCCTTGCCTCAGGTATCTTTTTACCCTTCCCCACGAGCAGGAGGAAAAGAATCACTCAGGGAGCTGGGCAATTCACCTCTGCACAGTGGAAGGACCTGTGACAGATACACACCTTGCTGAATGTGGCCTCAGTGTGCACATGCTTTTTTTGGAGTACAGCATCCCTGCTGTGAAATCACAGAGCTGTGCAGAGTCATTTTGAGTACAGCTGTTTTCCATGCTGAATACTAAGAAGTAACATTCACGTCTTTTTCTATCAGTAGAGCTGCTTTAATGTAACATTTTATCCACCCATTGTCTCTGACTCCTTCCACTCCTGAAAACCGTCAGGGATTATTTCCAGCCTCCCTGAAAAGCCTGCTTCTGTGCTGAACTCCACACCTAGCAAAGAAATTTTCCTGATATCGATTCTGACCTCCTCAAGGCACAGCTTGCAGCCAGTGTTGTTTTCTGTGTCATGTTTCAGGAGGGGTTTTGCTCTGTCAGGTTTCTACATCCCCTTTCAGTTGTTGTAGGGGGTCACTCCTTTGCCTCACTCTCTTGTGATTGAACATCAGCTCCTCAAGCCTCTCCTTGGCAGTCCTATCTATCCTGGTAGTCTTCTCCTAGACCCCATTTCCAAAGCCCTCCTTAGCTGGGCTCTATCCTGGGAGAGCAGTATCACTGAGTAGAGGGGAATGAAAGGATTTTGACCAAAAGCCTTACTCCATCTGATGTGCTTAAGTGGGCATCTGGCCTTGCTCACAGCAAGTACCTCTACCTGCAATCCACTCCAAGTCCTTTGGTCCACTTCAGCAGGGTGGTGACATAGCCTGGCACTCCCCTGCTGTGCTGTGCTTCTGACTCTCCTACCCAGTGGACAAACCTTCTGCTTCTGATGGCTGAGCCTCACAGGGCTGCTGGTGGCTTGAACCTCTGGTGTCTGGATTGACACCCTCAGGTGTCTAACCTTTAAGGTGATTATAGACTGAAGTGCTGCTCTTCCCTGCCTGTGCTTACCTTCCTCATTTAGTGTCACCTGCAGATTTGCTGAGCATGGGGGTTTCTCTGTTGCCTTGCAGGCCACTGATTAACATATGCCACAGTTTCAATATCACAGAAACTAGACCCTTCTCATGGCTGGGCTTCAAATGGCCACATTTCAACCCGTTATCCATGTTGGAGGCTGAACAATGGTGGCTCAACCTCACCATCCTCACCAGGACAGTGTCCAGCTTTACCAAACACAACTCTCTATTTTCCTGTTCCCCTCCTATTCCTATTCAGCCCTTACCTTCTGCACAGCCTTTTTCTTTGTGAGTCAGAGTTGGGTCCTCCATCCCTGTACTGAATTTTCTGCTGAGAGTGCCATGGAGAGGATGCAGTGTGGTAGTAAGGGTGTTCTTCTCTAAGAAGGACTAATGCCTCAAGAAGAAGACAGACACTATTTGCCCCTAGACAGTAGGGGCACTGAGCTGCTCTTCAGGGTCATTCAAAGGACAGAAATTACCTCTTTTATATATAACTACTATTAGCTCTATATGGTCTTCATGTTAAAGTTGGTCTCTTCAGTTTACAACATGAAACAATGCTGAGTTGTAATGCACTTAACTAAAATGGGGGAGAGTGGTATGCAGGACCTTTCAGCCAAGCCAGCAAACCTCCTATTCACTCTGCTATATGATTATGAGCTGGAAAACATTGACATATAAATAACTTAAAGTCCAACTACCTGCAGGCTATTTTTGTTCTTCTGTATCTATGGTCAGGCCTGAACCAGCTTCAGAATAGCCAGCTTGGCTATTGCAAACATTGCAGTTGTGTGTGGATGCCACCTGACACAAATTAGTCCCATGGATATTCCCTCACTCCTGCATGGATTTCACAAGAACACACAAACTCCTTCACTGCCATAGCTGCATCACCAGTGATGCCTTCTGCAAAGCTCCATGGCTACAAAGAGTAGAGGAGCCTTCTGCACCTCTGGAGCAAGGATATGGCATCTCCACAATGCAACTCAGCTTTCATTTGATGTTCCAGAGAGGTGGCCAAGAGACAGTAGCTTGAGCTGAGGGGGTTATGAACAGCAGTCACTGACCTCACTGGACTCTTTGGAGAGTTGGATAACTGCTCTACACAGGTCCTTCCTTCTGCCCCTGTTTCACAGCTCCTTTTTTATCCTTTCTTGTAAACTTTCCTGTGGTCTAGCTGTATTTCTTCATGGTACCACAGACATATTTAATGTTGTTTATGCATATGGGTTTTCATACTATTTACCTAGCAAGTAGAAGGATTAAAGGGATTGCTTTATTTACTGCTACCCAAATGCTGTACATCAGCATTTGGGTAGCAGTACAGCATTTTATGTATTCATATAGTCACCATTTAACCACTCACAGACAGCTCTTATTGGGATGCATTTTATAGGATGACTGCTACTGACAGCACACCAATCCTGGCAAACCTTATGGTAACACATTATGGCAACAATTCATCACAAATATCCCTTTGTTATGAAATCATTTTGCTTTGAACTCAGTGTTGCAACACTGAAACAGGCAGCATGACACAAGGTTCTCCAAACATGTATTTCTCCTCTTTTTCAATTCCCATTTTCCTGCAGGGTGACACACTTCCATCAGAATCTGAGGGGATGGACTTTGTTGTTTTGATGTTGCTAAAGAACAGAAGAGAACATATTACTCTTTGTGATGTGAATGATAACTATGATATTTGAAGGGTATTTATTCAACATATGAATTACTTTCCAGAGCTTCAAAAATAAACATCATTGGAAGTTTAAAAATATACTTTTTCAAGTGCTATTTTTGCAATGTTTTTATTTGCTTAAATACTTTTGTTTTTACAGATGATATTTAGCTGTAATGTGAAAACATTATATGCTTTTTAACAGGTCATTCTAAAATTAATTAACTGCTTAGGTACAAGGTATTTATTGAGGAGCTGTCTTGAAGGACTAGAGTCTCTTAGGGTAGGGTTTCTGCTTCATCTCAACAATGTAAGAGCAGGGTCGGGATGATTCTCCATGTGATGGAAGCCTGCAACTTTCAGTGATCAAGGACGGGGTTGTCATTGCAGGACCAGTGTCATGCTGGCATGTCCTGCTAGCGTTTGGCCACAAGAGCTTTGGGACCTTGACAGCAGCACGTTGTGAGCTGCTGGGGTTAACCACCCCAGCAAGCTTCTTCATGGGGCATACAGGATCTGCAAATACTGTAAGTGTCTCCCAGCACCCAGTCCTGACACAGCGGGGAGGAAGGACCACGACTGGTGCAGAGGATCCATAGGCCTTCTCCTGGTCCTTGCTGTTGTGCCTGGCCAGCTTGGGGAGGTCAGGCCAGAAACATGGCAGGGGTGCTAAGGTGTAAAGAGACACCAACCTAGTCACATCCTGATTTCTGCTCTGTGAGAGTCATCTCTATCTGAGAATGCCCTGAGAATATTACTCCTTCACCACAGACACAGTCGTGCATGGATGTTGGTCTAAAAAAAATGAGCTGGCAGTATGGCTAATGCAGCTGCAGCAGCCAGCTCTCTGAGAGTGAGGTCCAGACGTCTGGCAGCAAGAGCAGGCCTTTTTGTCATGTCTTTGTCTTTTTGCATTGGCTCCTGTAACCAGTGGAGCTGCTGCTGTGAAAGACTGTGTAGACCAACACCAATTTTTAAGCACATTCAACTCAAAGCTCGTGGCTCCAAAAACACCTTGTTGACCTTCCAGATCTTTGTGTTCTATATCCCAATTCATAGCTTGAAAAGAGACGTGGTCACTATGTACTTCTTTCCCCCCACCTCTTCATACCCTCTCTGCAGTTCCCACATGAAAGGACAGCTGTCTGGCAACTTCTTGCCTTTTTTCTTGGAATCCCTGGAGTCCTGTTCTTTAGCTCAGGGAGCAACACACAGAGATTTCCAGGGGTCTCCCGTGATAAAACTAGCATCCAGTCCTGCTCTGTCTGTGCCACACTCCTTTTCCTTTTGCCCTCACTTCCCTGTCTAGCCCTGTGATTTCTGTCTCCTGCAGCAGCTCTGAAGCCAGCAGTGAGGCTGCCTCGTACTCAGGTGCAAGTGGAGGGCAGATCTTTTCAGCCTGCATGGGAGATGGCAGCAGAAACAAGGACATTTGTGGGAGGCCTTACTCAGGGGCAGTTAGAAGCTCACCTTTGTTCTTGCTTGGTTCTGCTGGCTGTGGGGAGTAAGCCCAGACTGGCATGAAACCGAGAGACAAGACTGAGAGGACAGCAGATCCTGTCCTTTGTTCTCTGTCCTGCATGATGGCAAATTGCCGACTCCTAATTACTTTCCAGTATTTTCCCTTTTAATGTTAACACCAGTGTTAATTAATAAAGACAGTGTCACTTGATTTATCAGAGCCAAGACGGCCAGTCATTTTGGAAGTAAAATAGGCACAATCAATTCCTTTTTACCCGTTTTGCATTTACAAACCCACAATCCTTATTAGGCCCTCTGCTTCTTTACTGTTTCAGGACAGAAGAAATTTTTTTTTAGCAAATTATCTTTGAGGTACCTTTTTTTTTTTTAGAGAAGCCAGGCATACCTTTCTGGACTTCTCTGTCATGGGCTGACACATGAAATAATGCACTAAGTAATTTGATCCAGAAACTAAAAGCAAAGCATTAATTACGCTAACAAATATCATGGGCAGAAAATGAATTCTCTCATAGCTACCCTGTACTGTAAATGAAGTATCACAGGTGATTAAAAACCAATTGTGATGAGCCAAACTGTCTCAGAAAACTGAGAGAACTTTGTAAACATGCTGACAGTTCTGCGCCCTAGGTGTGAAGGGCCTGAGACCTTGCTTTACAGTTTAATCTGCAGTCACTGGTAATATCAGCAGGGGATTGTAGAATCATTGTGTGAGCAGATTGCATCAGTATTCACCTTTATACCTCACCAGCAACTTCCCAATGGCTTTAGAGTCTCCTCAAATGTAATGCTGCATGGCGCCAGTTAATGTTCTCTGTGACTTCTGAGGACAACGGTGAGGAGGAACTCCTTAGGTTACCAAGGATGAAACCTCATTTCTGAAGTTAACCCATGTTCACAGCTTACACACTTCATATAAATGGGGACTTTCTCTCTCTCTCTCTCTCTCTCTCTATCGCACACACACACACAAATCCAAAACAAAACACAAAACCTTAAAAAAACCAATAAAGCTGAAAAACAAATTCTGGTTTTCCTTTGTGTTATTTCAAGATTAAATTTCTTAATGGGCTGTAATAAAGCATGCTGAAGTTTTTCCCTAACTTCAGAACACTAGATGGGAGAGGGCAGTACCAGCCATCATGGTCAGCCTAATGGCTGGTATCACAAGCAGTCACATCATCAAATCCATCTCATTAACTCACAGGAAAAGAACACAAGAACTTCATTGACAGAGAAAATTTACTGCAGGGTGGTGAATGAAGAGAGAATGAGGACAAAATAACAATTGAAATATGTGTAGTGGAACAGAAACAGAGCAGCCTTTATGGTCATGATATTGTCATACAATGCATGCGTCCAACAGGTCTATCAGGAATGTTATGCCTGTCTCCCAGCTATTTACACACCAGTGCCATAAAAATGTGTTTAAGAGGTACACAATAAACACTGTCCTCAGAAAGCTGTTCTGAGAGCCATGAAATCAATTTTCACGTGAAGCGGCGAGGTTAGGGTTTTATGATCAGTGAAATCTGATTTGCTCTGCCTGGTCATCCTGGCAGAGCAGATCAGGTAAATGTCTTGGGGGCACCTTGCCAGCAGTCTGATGTGGCCCTTTGCAAGTCCCATCTTCATGGGACCCACATGTACTTCTCATTTGTTACTGAAGGCAGAGTGAGGGTTCCTTCACTGCATGTGTGCCCACCCTGCTGCTGAGCAGGCCGGGGTACAGCTGCTTGCACTTCCTCTGACAAAAGGCACACTCTCTTTTAACATTAAGCCATGTTTAACAGCTGAGCTCCCTGCTTCATTTTAAGAGGCTGAACATTAAGGATTTTACTCACAACAGCATTAAAAGCAGGAATAACTTGGTTTTTACCATCAGACAGATTGTCTTTCCACTTAGCAATGATAAGAGAATCGTTACCTTTGCCATAAAGTGGTTATCAACTTCCAGCTCTAGTTATAAACCACAAATATACATGCACACATATATGAATTCCACTTGTATGGTTTGGGGTGAGAAGTGCTTTTTATCTTCCAAACTCTTAGAACAAGACACTGACAACAATTTTAAGTCCTTTTCTCTTCATGGATTAATTGCTGTTAAACCCCTGCTGCACCCCAGTGGGAGGGTTTAAGACTGTGCTGGATAAGAAATTGTCATGGAAGTAGATAATCTGGGGATTTGTCCCTATATTCATTATAATACTAGGACCTCTCTCCCAATACTAACAGTGTCAGTTGCTTCTGTCTCCATGTGGCCCCTTCCTTATCACGGTGAGGTTTTCCTCACTCCTGCAATAAAACATGACAACAGAAATTAGGAGCTATGAATTACTGTCCCAAGCAGAGATTCTTTGGCACATACTGCTGGGTCATGGTCACGATTGCAAGCCAGCTCTGAGGTTGG
Organism: Peucedramus taeniatus; assembly: GCA_013400575.1. NCBI lineage: Eukaryota > Metazoa > Chordata > Aves > Passeriformes > Fringillidae > Peucedramus > Peucedramus taeniatus. The sequence goes on along the minus strand of WBNO01021197.1, from coordinate 107,565 downwards.
ACGTGGCATGAATGCACACAGGCATCAGGGTAGCATGATTATGGTTTAAGTCCAGTGAGAGGTGTGGACAGCCTTAGTGGCTGTCCCATGAGGAAGCCAGGCAGCTCCCAGCAGTGTCCTTCTGTGATGTTTTAGTCCCTGCTCAGGTGCTCCAGGGCACACAGAGACAAGCAGAGCTGTCTGACATGGTGCTGCACCATCAGGCAGAGCTGTGCCTGGAGCTGTGCTGTGTAAAGCAGGGGTGAAATAGCTTGAAGGCTGTTGCCAGGAGCTGCTCTGACTGGGGATGCCACGAGAGTGGAAGGAAGATGTTAGAAATCACAACCATTTCTTCCACAGGGGAGCTAGGAAAACAGTTCCTGAAAGGATGGACAAACTGAGATTTTCCCTGGACCAATTGCCCAGACTGGGTGTTTTCTTTATTAGTATCCATCATTATAGATTTTCTTTCCCCTTCAGACTTACTATTGTTTCAGATTTAACAAGATTGTAAAGTGTTAAAATTACTAATCATTGGACCAGATTAATATTTCTTTAACATCTGTTAATTCACCCTGTCTCTAAAAAGGGAACTACTACACTACAACAACATGACCAGATCAGTGTCTTTCTGGTACTTCTACAGTAGTTTTCATATCATACTTGTTTTCTACAAAAACACAGTCTGTTATTCAAATAAAGCCTTTTGAATTATAAGTTTGGTGCAACAATCAATTCAAGTTACAACATCTGCCATTATTACATTTTTATTTTAAAAAGTAACATGTTTTGTCATTTGCTATTCTGGTTACAATAATGAAGAATTCGTGAGAATGAATCTATTTTGTACCACTTTGTCCTCATTATAGTTTAATGATGTTCTCATTAATGGATTAATTCAATGCCACTTTTCACAATTTATCCTGAGGAAAAAAAAATTCAAATAGTTATGCAATTTCAGCAGGCAGTAATCTCTAGCTATTTTGGTATCTGTCTAGAGATTTTATCAAGAAGAAAAATAGTAAGAAAATGTACAATTCTACTTGAAAGAGAATGAAAAGGGAATGAGTAAAATGATGCAGGTGATCCAGTCCTTGTGACAGTCTCAAGGTCAAAATCTCAAGTCCTGTTCAGATGCTATAATTAAAAAGATCAAATTTTTGTTTATTCACTGTTTCTCAAGTGGAGTGAAAACAATTATTTAAAAATTAATATTTGAAAAAATTAAATATCTGACTCAGTCAGATTCCTCACAAATTTATCAATTTCTGCTTATTATAAAAACCTGAAATAAAAAATAAACAAAATATACAGACTATATTTAAAGAGCAATTGATTGTATTAGTAACTGATGTATAGATACTCATTCCAAACTACCAGGACACCATTCCAAAACACTTTTGTGTTTTCTTGTCATATGCTGTCTACTAAAGTACTGGATACCTACCTTGCCTTACCTACCTACTCTATGGGAGAAGCAGAGCATGAAGAGTAATTGCCAGGTTTCATCCAAGACAAAATGGGACAAGAAATTCAAGTTTTGTTGCTCTGGCCTTTGGAAATTAGTTCTGTCTCCTCAAAACCCCAACTATGACATGAATAAACTAGCAAGGGGAGCAAGGGAAGCATTTTTTTTCTGCCTGCAGACTACTTTTTTTAATCTGCTGCATTAAATAAGCCAGTGAACCCAAGAATGACTGGATATATCTAGTTGGCATCTTCTTAGAAGCCTATTACTGAACCAAAAGTGAACTTCATTTCATGTACTCCTCCAAGAATCCCTTTTGCACCGAGAGTTTATCTGGACAGGCTGGAAATCTAACTCCAGCATCAAATCCCTTATTTTTAGCTTTTTAAACATTAAAAAGTGTTACAGTGTTTCTAATTAGTAACATTTACTATTTTAAATTGTTACAGCCTGAAATTGCACCTGGCTTGCCACTATGATTTGAAAGATTTATAGGTCCACATTTTCAGTGTTCTCTGGATAAAAAGGAGAACAAAGAGGGGGAACCACCAGATAAAAATAAACAGGCACTGTCAGGGCCAGCAGTGCACTGCCAATCCTCCAGTGCCTGCCCATCCCATCCCTCATCCAGCCAATCCCCAAAAGATGCCCAGTGCCTAGGGCTGTCAGGGCTCTCCTGGGGCCAGCTCTGGCACCCCAAGAGACACTCAGAGCAGAGAGAGATGTCCAGAGTAGCCCTTCTGTCACCAGTATTCAAGGTGCTCATTGTGCTGGGCCGAGATGCAAATATGAGCCTGAGTCTTTGCTGGAACATGTCTTCATCGTTGCCAGTGGACAGGAAATGTTCAAAATGAGCAAGGATGCTTCATTTGATCTTGCATGCTTGCTTGCTTTGATTAAAATCTACATTTTTAAAAAAAATTATTCTGTAGATATTCTCAGAAGACATTTTGGGTCAGCACACGATTTATAAAGAACAGATGTGGCATGAAAATATGAGGAATTCTACTGGAAGTGATCCTGTTTGAACTATGAGCATGAATAACACTCCAGCTTGGTCCTTCAGGGTCTGGACCTTGCAGAGACTGCTACACCCAGGGACTCCCTCCATCCTGTAACCTCATACGTGAGCATAGGTCTTGTTCTTCCTGCTGTCCTTTTCCTAGGTGCTCTGTACAGCTGATTCCTAGCTTTGGTTTGGTTTTTAATAAATATTTATAATTAAATAAATACATTAGACTTTACTGGAGGTGGGACTGATAGCAATTATGAGAAAATCAAATGTTCCTCCAAATCATTTGTGAAGTTAATAGGATCCTAATACAGGACTAAAACTATGACTAAAAGTGGGAAGTGCTAAAGTTCAGTTAGTTAAAAACATAATCCAACTTTGGCCATCTGTCTGCCCTGTAGATTTGCAGACAGGAAGAAAGGAGCAAAACCTGCCTAACTTTGTCAACTGCTATTGCATTCATATTCTGCACTGTGTTTGGACTGACATCAGTACAGTTTTCTGCCAATTTATGTGATTACAGTTGCCAAAATGCTTATTCACACATGGACCTGACTTGTCTGCATTAAGTCCTATTTTTAATTAGTATTTTAAACCAAAAATTACTTCATCAGGAAAAGGGACATGTAGAAAGACATTTCAATGCATAATTTTCATTAGTATTTTACATATGTTTCATGTTATTATTACTTATTTCAGTTTCTGAAATCTCTCTAGTTCTTTTCCTAGTCTGAAAATTTTGCCTAAGATGAATTCTGGGCAATCAATTGGTTTCAGAAGTCTGGTATGCTCACAATTAAGTCCTGTCATAAATTCCTTCCTATTCTCTTGTCACATATTTTAATAAAATTTGTGTTAGTGATTCTTCTCTGTTGCCCACTTAAACGTCAGCAGACCTTTTAGGAGTCCATAAAAAGGAAAATTATGTTCCTGGAGCAGGTCATGGAGTTTTCGTAAGTTTCTCTACCCCCCAGAACATCAGATCTGCCTGTATCTGCCAGTCATGCAAAGGCAGTCATGTGGTGTGATTGACAAACCAGATCAATCACACTCCTCATCATTACAAGGCGATGGATTGCCCAAGACGCTGAAAAGATGCTGGCACCTGGGAGGAAAGTTTTTTTTAAGTGAGTGCCTCTGTACATCTTTGGGCAGATGGGTCTCTCTTTGCAGGGCCTGGCTGGCACACCCAAAGTGAGAGTTTTGTTACAGGGCCTGTAATTACCAACTAATGAAATCCCCCTCATCCCCAGCCTCCCCGTAGGCCAGCAGCAGGTGCTCCTATTTTCAGACGTATGCGGAATATCTGCCAAATCATTTGGCACATCTCCGCGAGAAATGTGCCAAATTACCTGTCACAGCNCCCGGGAGATGCCCCGGGCTCGGAGGCCGCCGTGCTGCCGGGCAGCCGCAGCCACCGCCGGCCCTGGAGCGCGGCTCCGCTCGGAACGGGCACCGCCTGCCAGGAAACCGCTGGAATCTCAGGATTCCAGGCAAGCGATCGATCTCGGCAGAAAGCGCCTGGGAGCAGAATGGATTGAACTTTTCTGTTGGACAGAAGGAAAGGGAGGTGTTTTACCATTAGTAACAGCTGATGGTGACTGATGAAACTGGTGAAATTCTCTTTCATCTAATTTTTTTGACTGAGATGTTTGAGACGTCCTTGTTGGATATTTCCTGATTTTTCTTCCCTTTTATCATGATCTCAGGCTCCCTCTCTGGAGATTTTAATTATCGTCCCATGTGTTCTTTCAATATGAATAAATTATTGTTTTATTTATAGCCATCTTTATAAGAGATACCTCAAAAACCTGATCTAGCAGAAACTTAGCTGCAAGTAAGTGAGCTCAGTGCTCTTGCTGTGCTCCCTTCTTTCAGCTAACAACCCTCATATGACCATCCTACGGGTGATAGCAAGACAGAGTTGAGTGTGTCCCTAAAAAGTCATCACACCATGTCATAAAGCTTTGGCTTTCAAATCCATCTGAGTAAAGGAGCAGCCCCNCCCCCCCCCCCCCCGGGTAATCTTGTAATTATCCATCACTCAGCTATTGCAAATCAGAGTGCAGCCTGAGCTCACTTACTGGCTTTTTACTGGCTTTTCACTGATCTATGATGGTTGTTTTGAATACAGTAAAGTCATCTAACTAAAAAAAAAAAAACAAAAATTTAATCCAGTCTTGTGACTGTACCAAGCAGGATCCTGGTCTGCATAGCCTCCTCTGCCTCAGACATCAGCAAAGTCACTGAGCATTTTTTGGTCACACACCAGGTGATGCGACCAGCACCTGTCCTGTTTGTGTTCTCCATTTGTACTTGGGGGAGAGGTGTCTCTGTGACTTTGCTAAGCCATTTATAGCCTTTTCTCAGTCTGAAGTCTTCTTGGGACTTCACTTCTAACAGTCAATTGCCAACTGCCTCAGATTGTGACTCATTTTGAAATTCCTGCCATGCAAAGTTGTTATCTACTATCACTGTTGTTACTATAGCATCTGACCTTTACATGGCAACTGTCAAACTAAAGCAAGACAGTGAATGAGCACTGAAATGCCACCTTTTTGGGTTTGAAGAGGGCCTGATGTTGCACTGCACATTACATGACTGAGGGAGAAATGAAATTTGGGCAAGCACACAGGGATCAGTTCCCCTAATGAAAACACCTGGTAAGTGCACTGAGAAGATTGCAGAACTGTCTTTTTCCAAGTTCATTCTCACATTGTGCAATGAGGAGCTTACTTTCTCTGGGAGATGATGTTCTGGTGCTCCTACAGAGAAACCCTGCTCTCTGGACTTTACTATAAAGCACAGCTATCCCTTCTCTCTTCCCATGCTGCAGCTCTGAAAGGCACATCTAGCAGACATGGATGGGCTGTGTCCAGGCTTGTCTGTGTGCACGTGAGAGGGTCTGCATGTGCACGTGTGTTTGTGCACGTGCATTGGGCACTCACAGGCTTCTCACAGGCTGCTCACAGGACATCTCCAGTAGCTTCCAGGAGGCACATCCACAGCTGTGATTCAGCACTTGGCATGAAACCATGCCATGAAACCATTTCTCACACTCACTCTCTCTGTACCAAAATGCTCCATCTTTCCAGTCTTAAAGCATGTACTATGCTATCTAAATGCCTCCTGTGACTAAAGTGATGACAGTGTTTTCCCTGTGTGCTCATCCTGCTTTCAGGAAGGAGCTATGGGGCAACTGAGAGCAGCCCAGTGAGGATGAAGGTGCAGCCATGGGAAATCTTGTACAACAGTCATTTTGAACTCTGAACCACACCAGGTTTGTTGTCATTTTTCTTGGCTGTGATACAGAAAGGTGCAACTGTTTTGGCTTTGTACAAGAGAGAAGGAGCAGAAGTGGGAAGGATCTCACTATGGGAGACCTTAGCCACAACTGATGGCACTGTTGAGGCCAGTAGGTCAGTCAAAGCCAAATTAATTAACTTTTCCAGCAGGATCTGATGCTTAGAGTGCTTTCAGACACACAGATGAAGCCAAAATGTCTGGTCTCATCCCAGGCTGTGGCTACAAAGGATGGTATGGTACCTTTCCTTCTGCTTGGGTGGGAATACCCAGGCTCACAGCGCCACTTGTAGCAGGCACCCTTTCGGCAATTTGATTTTCTATGTGGCAGGCCATGCATGTACTTCCAGAGGAAGTCACAATTTTCACTGCAAGTCATGAAATAATAATAGGTGCAGCATGGTCCTCAGGCACCTGAGCAGGTGCAGCACCAGCAAGATATCCCAAGGGTATGTGCTGCAGCAGGAGCTCTGGCAGGGAAAAATGAAAGCAGGGAAAGGCAGGCACTTGTCACATGTGAGCAAGTCAGTGATTTGCTTGTTGAAATAGCAGTTCGGGTTTTAGCCCTCAATTAATGGAAAGGGGGAGGAAACTGCACAACAGGCCTGTAGCACTGAATTGGAAGATGAGTAAATTATGTGCTTCAGATGAACATGTGTAATTGCTTCCTATGCTCCCTCTGCCTTCCTTTTCCCTCTCTCCTCCCTGCTTGGAAGCAGGGCTGGGAAGGCAAGGAGCACAAGCCTTCCTACTGTTCCTGCAAATACAAACAAGCAAAAAGGTATCTGCATGGGTCTTTCCTCGTGTCTAGCAAAGGGTTCACAGTGGTTTGCCTCAACTGAGAGCTGGTGTCAGCAGTTAACTAGGCTTCTCCCCATGGGCAAAGGTACAAACTTGGCAGCAGAAGGGAACAAGGACTGTTTCTTTTGCTCTGAGCAGTGTGGTGAGTCATTGACAGTCCACAATGATGTGAATGACATTTTTTTTTTTAATTGGAGGTGAATTTCTTACACACACACACATACACACACTTGCTGGCTTTGGATCTGTTCTGAAAAACCCAGTACATTTTCAGGTCCTACCAGTCCTGGTAAATGCAGGAATGCAGAAATGGAGAAAACAGTAAGGCCAATGCTTTTGGACTCCTGTGTCAGTGACAGAGAGAAAATGTAGAATCAAGAAATACAGTTCAAAGTGAGATTTGGTAGCATATGGACATTAGACTATGCAGAGTGGCTGCAACTACTGCTGATAAATATGTTTTTAAACCATGCCTTCCAAGCCTGACTTCCAGGGAGCAAGACCTCCTTTCTCAAATACAGATCCCATAGGTAAAAGGCTCCTATTGCCTCTCTTGAAAACCTGGTATCAGCCACAACTGAAGATGGAGTCCGAGATGAGATGAACCTTGAGTCTGACAGAACAAGGCAGCTCTTCACACAGTTGTGCCAGATCCCAGGTCTGTAGAGGCAGAGTAAATGAAATACAAAAAAGCAGATTAAAATATCAGAGTAGCCTTTAGGTAGCAAGGTAGGGATAGGCACTGGTAACTAAAAATAGTAGCCGGAAGTGCACTTGACCACAGTGAGAATTCATAATCATAAGCTGAGGGTTTCTAGCCTCCAGGCATCCGTTGGGTGCTCCCCTGAACCACAAGGGATAACACCTGTGACACACTGAAGGTCCCCACAGCTGTAATGGTGGTGGATGGGAGATGTGAGCTACATCAAACTTTGATACTGAAACCATTTCAGTGCAAAGCGGAGCAGCTTTTAGGAGATTTACACTTTGTGTGTAAATGGGAACAGTTCCCCTTGCTCCTGCACTGTGGAATGGCCTGGACAAAGGAAAGCAAAGCTTTGCTGGAAAAGCAACTCCTGATAATACACATTGCTCTTGCTCCCCTTCTTATAATAGCTGGGATTTTCTTTTGTGCAGCATGGTGAATTCAGCACTACTGAATGTGGAGAGATCGAATTCAGTATAAATCTGTTCCATCACTTAAGGCTTGTTTTTGTCAGCCTTTTTTTTTTTGTCCCAGACACATGGGTAATCCAATTACATGTGAATAGATTTGTGGTATCCAGAGCTATTTCAATAGTGAGGTACCTCTATTCCTTCTTGCAAAACATTTCAAAACAATTTATATACACATTTGAATAAGTAATCTATACAAACACTCTTTCAGGTAGAAATTTAACTTTTTCCCTAGCAGTTTTTTGTTGCTATACAAACACGTGTAAGTCATAGTTAATTGCATGGCTGTCCCTGAACTTTTCTTTTTAAAGCTGGGGAAGTCATTAGAAAATATCCCTGGATTCCTTAATTGAAACCAAGTTTTGGTCAATTCAGATATTAAAATTAAACCATTAAAGAATTTCAGAAATTTCTTCAGAGACTCGGCATCTTTAAAGAGGCATGTTTCTCTTATGAGTTGTCTCTTCCCTGCTCTTGCACAGCTGAAGAACTGTCATTAGGACTACCTCCATGGAAGTCACATGGAACAGAGCTCCAGCCCTTCCCTCCTGCATGCACAAATCTTTGCTCAGAGGAACAGGCAGAACAAGCACATTATTCTGGAGGGAAATTATATAAATATGGGACCCATCTCATTGTGAGAATAGGAATTAAAGGAGTAGTTTCACATATCATGTGCTAACTGGGAGGAAGGGCACTGGGTTCCTGACCTTGCTGAACAAGTTCACAGTCACAACTGTAGGCTGACAGGAGGTAAAATGTGGTGTCAGCAGAATAGGGCAAGGGGCTGTGAGAAATGGCCTCTCCTGCTGATCCCTGCAGAATAATATCTCCCAAGGGGCATCTGGGAAGATGTGGGTCTCAAAGTCTCTCTGGCTGGACAGCAAGGGTCAGAGCAGTGAAGAAACACAGCCTCTAAAGCAAAAGAAGGAATTAATGCTTGCAGTTCCTGTGCAGCTAAGTTTGATTATTTACTATAATAATTATACTGCACTACACCTAGTTTTTCCAGTCTCCTCACGGCTTCACTTTGCCTGTTGAGAGCCTGATCTTGCAATCATTGCTCAGGCTTGAAACTTAGTGCCAGAACTTGTCTTTTTTCTCAGCCACTCAGTTGTTCCTAAGTACAGTTTCCTGCCAAGTATCATTTCTAGCTTGACCATGCAACATCTCCAGTATCTGTCATTAGCCTCCATCTAGAGCTGCTGAGAGCTGGGATACAATCTGGGATGGGCTGTGGCAGACCAGGGCTTAGATGGATGTACAAAACCTGTTAGCACTGATTGGTCATAAGCAGATATGGCAAGACAGGACTCTCTGGAATATGACACTCAGATGTTTTCCCCATGGCGAGATTGGTGTGCACAGGTAGGTCTTCTGTATCTGTTTCTCTGCCTGGAACAGGTACAAAAATATCTTCCTGTCATACCACTAGAGAGATGGATGCAGGGACACACTGCTACAGAAGCCTTCTTCTATTACCAGATCAGTCTTTTGGCTTGGGGTTTGCTGGACTGCCCCAGAAACACGCTGCCCTCTGTTCCAGACCCTGGGCCATGGGTCACTTCATCCTGCTATGTTCTTTGCACATGGCTATCCCCTATGGCTTCAGTCCTATGGCACTAGATGTGCATGGAGATTAGTCAGTTTCCTGAAGTTGCATTGACAGTCTGCTGAACAGACTGCACCTGCTCTGTGCAGTGACTGAAAACATGAGTTTGATACTCAGACATCTCACTGCCTTTTCTAAGTGCATCCCTTGAAAACTACAGGCTTGTCAGCCTCACTTCAGTGACTGGCAAAATTATGGAGACAATTATTCTGGGACCTGTTGAAAAAACACCTGAAGAGCAACAAAGTCATTGGTCACAGCCAGCACAGCTTCATGAGAGGAAGTCTTCCCTGTCAAACCTAATTTCCTCTTATGACAAGGTAATCCACCTAGCTGATCAAGGGAAGGCAGTTGATATAATCCTTCTGGATTTCGGTAAAGTTTTGGTACTGTCTCCCACAGTGTCCTGCTGGACAAAATGTCCAGCACACAGCTGGATAAACACATGTGATGGGAGAGCAGCTGGCTCATGGGTCAGGCACAGAGGGTTACAGTGAATGGGGTGACATCAGAGTGGTGACCTGTCACTAGGGGTATTCCCTGGGGTTCCACCTTAGACTCTGTGCTCTTCAAATCTTCATAGATGATTGGGCGCAGGACTGGGAGGGATAGGAAGTTCACAGATGATGCAAAACTGGGAGGAGCTGTTGACTCCCTCCAGGCCAGGAGGCCCTGCAGAGGGCTGGGCAATCACCAACCATAGGAAGCTCAAGAGTAAAGGAAGGTGCCGGGTTCTGCACCTGGGATGGGGCAACCCTGGATGAACAGACAGACTGGGGAATGAGAGGCTGGAGAGCAGTGCCATGGAAAGGGCCCTGGGGTTCTGGTCCATGACAAGTTGAACGTGAGCCAGCAGTGCCCTGGCAGCCAGGAGGGCCACCCGTGTCCTGGGGACATCAGGGACAGCATCGCCAGCCGGGCAGGGGAGGGGATTGTCCCGCTCTGCTCTGCACTGGGGCAGCCTCACCTCGAGTGCTGGGGACAGCTCTGGGACAGTTCTGGGTGCCACAGCATAAGAAGGACAGTCCTGGAGAGTGTCCAGTGGAGGGCATGGAGGCAGTGAATGGACCTTGAGGGGAAGCCATGTGAGGAGCAGCTGAGGTCAATTGGTCTGTTCAGCCTGGAGGAGACTGAGGGGAGACCCCACTGCAGTCACAATTTCCTTGTGAGGGGAAGAGGAGGGGCAGGCACTGATCTCTGTTGTGTGGTGAGCAGTGACAGGAGTGAGGGAATGGCATCAAGTTGTGCCAGGGGAAGTTTAGGCTGGACATCAGGAAACACAAATTTTTCCCCCAGAGGGTGGTTGAGCACTGGAACAGGCTCCCCAGGGAGTGGGGTGGTCACAGTACCAAGTCTGCCAGAATTCAAGGTTTTGGACAATGCTCTCAGACACATGCTGTGATTTTCTGGGCTGTCCTTTGCAGGGCCAGGTGTTGAACATCGATGATACTTGTGGGTCCCTTCCATGTCAGGACGTATCAATGACTCTACGAACTCATGTTCTTTCCTGTTCAAGTATTTTCTTACGGCCACAGGGGCAGATCACAGACCTTGTAAATGCAGGAAGAACCAAAAGTACCCAATGCAGTCCTTGGATAAAAGGCTGGGCAAATTGATGCTATAGAAAGTGCTCAGTCTCAATTAGATTTGTATTAAGTAGGTTGGGGTAGAGTGACCTTGGCTGTAACTTTGCTTTCCTTTATAAAGATATGTCATTACTTCAAACAATAACCTCTGATGCAAAGGCAGGAGTGAGTCACCTCCAAGGGGCTCTCTGAAGAGGAAATACACTGGAGGTACAGAAATTACTTCAGCTTTTCTTCAGAAATATGATAGAATTAGGTTCATGCAAGCCCCATCTCCAGCCAAGGGCTGCACATCTTACCCTTGCCAACACAGCACTCCAGCTTGTTCCAGCCCACAATGGCTGCTGGCCATCACATTTGACATGAGTCACCAAGTCTTGTGTTCATCAGCATCTTCTTGAGTCACATATCACCTGTAAGGCATTTCTTGTACATGTGATGGTTCCCAGAGACATTAAATGCCTGTACTGGCAGCTACTTTTTTCACACCCAGAGTAAAAGAGGAAACTCAGAAGAGGAAAAAAGCAAAACCCACAGCCATTGGCAGCTGATGTCAGAATTTAACTTTCAGCATTTATCATGACATGGGGATGGGGATCAATATTTCTCACTTTAGTAATCTGCATCCCCTAAAATGAGGGACTGAGCCCTGCAAGGTGTGTTCCCCCTCCGGCCTCCCTTTGCACTAAATTGCTGTTACTCCAGTGTATAGTCCTGTGTTCACCTGCAGTTCAAGAACTCTAATGAGATGAAAATATCCAGAGGAGGGGAGCAAAACTGATGAGAAGGGTGGAAGGAATGTCCTATGGGAAGTGTCTGAGAGCATTGGTCTTGTCTAATTTGGAGAGGAGGAGGGTGAGGGGTGACCTCATTTGCTCTGTGGCTTCTTGAGGAGAGATGAAGAGGGAGACACTGATCTCCTCTCTAGCCAGTGATGGGACACATAGGAATGGTTCAGAGCTGTGCCATGGGAGGTTCAGGAAGTATTCCAAGAGAGTGGTCAAACACTGCAACAGTTTCCTGGAAAGGTTGATGCTCCCAGCTTGTCAATGTTTAAGAGGCATTTGGACAATGCCCTTAATAACATGCTGTAGCTTTTGGTCAGCCTTGAAGTGGTCGGACAGTTGGACTGGATGAATATTTTTTGTCACTTCCAATTGAAATAATCTGTTCTACTGTATACTAGAGAAGCACCGAAGAGATGCAATTTTGAAAATGCATGGAGTTGCCATTTAAGGCTCTAATAATCATCTAGAAGAAACAAAAAAGGGAAAAAAAGCTGAAAAGCTGTCTACTCTAAATAAGAATCAGTTCTCCACAGTTAGAGATGAGCCAATATCATAAAGTGGTACACAGATCCTGCCAAGCCTGGTACATACAAAATTAGATCAATTTTCTGTTCTTTAGTCTGCATAATCTAAACCAAACTGAGTGAGCTTCTTGTAACCTGATTCTCCCCATTCATGAATGAGAAGAAAACCTGAGATCTTCTGCCCAATGATTCTAAAATTTCAGCAGCACAGCTAAACTGCAAACTGCAGCCTACATTAGTAAGTAAGAATCCAAATGACTGGGATAAAAATTAAAATCTTAATTGCAATGGCCCTTTTTGACCCAAAGACTTTGTGTTAATGCAAAAAGCCCATGTAGAGTTTCCATCTCAGTGGTTTTTATGACTTTGTACATCTTTCTGTACCTGCTATTTTCTCTCATGCAGTGCACATGCATGTGCTTTCACATGATGAATCACAGGATACAAATCCAGCAAACAGTTTCCATTGGGATTTATTACAGCTCCCATGAACAGTGTTAGAACTTAATGAATAGCAGCATCTAACTGAGATTAGGCTGGTGTTTTTTTAAACCATATAATATTTTCTTTTTTCTGATTATGCTCTGAAATATTCTTTTAAACATATGAAATACTAGTAAAACTTTAGAAAACAAATAATTTATAATGAATATTAAGTTAAATAATCTAGGCAGACATTCTAAATTAATTCTTTGCACAAAAATAGATGTTAAGTACCAGAGAACAGCAATTCAGAGAATCATAGAACCGTAGAATCACAGAATATGCTGAGTTGGAAGGGATTCACAAGGATCATCAAAATTCAACTCCTGTCCCTGTGCAGGACACCCCAGGAGTCATACCTATGCCTGAAAGCATTGTCCATATGCTTCTTGAATTCTGCCAGGCTTGGTGCTGTGACCACTTCCCTGGGGAGCCTGTTCCAGTATCCAGCCACTCTCTGGGCAAAAAGCTTTTTTCTTGATATCCAGGCTAAACCTCTGCTAGTCATTCAGGCCATTTCCTCAAGTCCTGCCACTGGTAAATAAAGAGATCAGTACCTGCCCCTCTGCTTCCCTTGGGCGGATGTTGAAGAGCTCAGTGAGGTCTCCCCTCAGTCTCCTCCAGGCTGAGCAGACCAAGTGACCTCAGACACTTCTACAGCCTCTTGTCACGGCCCTTCACTATCCTCATGCCCTCCTTTGGACACTTTCTAATAGCTTTATGTCTTTTTTATACTGTGGCACCCAAAACTGCCCCCAGGACCCATGCTGAAGCTGCTCCAGTGCAGAGCAGAGCAGGACAATCCCCTCCCTTGCCTGGCTGATGATGCTGTCCGTGATGCTTCCCAGGACACAGATGGCCATCCTACACCACTTAAATGTTGAGGGTTGATGCAGATGTAACTTTAAGTATTTTATTGCTTTTATATATTGATAAACAGTATTTACAGTATTGATATTCCCAATACATCACCACCACCACTGTTGTTCTCTGCTTGGGGAGCGAATAGTAAAAAAAAAAAAAAATCTGGAAACAAATTATATCCAAGCTTCAAAACAATTAAAAATGCATGCAAATTATGGTGCTCCAGAAGTTAATCACTCCAACAGATGGCTGGTATCTTTTAATAAGAGTGAAGTAGACATTTGTCTTTTTTTTGGAATCCTGTATCTTGAAGAGAATAGGAATGCCAAGGGACCACCAAAAATTTGATTACTGAAGCAAAGGGATTTGACTGTCAAATAACGATTAAAATGTCTCTGGAACACCAGAAAAAAAACATTTGGAGCACTTCCAATCCAATTTTCCACTCTTCCTTATTCCATGTCCTGTTATGGCTTTGAATGTAAACAGTAACCCCTAAACAGGGATTTGAATGTGGACTGTGAGTGTGGGCTGTGGTTGTGACTTCACAGGCTGGCCTAAAGCTGGGATTGTAGCTATGCTAACAGTCACAGAGACTTTTCACTGGAGATTTGCAGAGCAAACCCTGGTGTGCAGAGGCAGCTCTTGGATCCTGGAAAGCAGAACTTCAGCTTACTCTTAGCAAAACATTCCAAAGTTGGCTTTAAAGATGAAATTCCTTTAAATGTACCTGTGGAGCTGAGAGGACAAGGTGCTGGTGGTCTAGAAGAATGTTTGCTCTGTTGTGCTGTTGTGTATAATCAAAAGAGAAAAAAAACATTTTGCAACAGTGTTAGAATAGTAAAGCAAAAAGCAGATTTTTTTTTTTGAAGCTTCCCAGTGTCCTGGGGGTGATGGGGCATACCCAGCACCTGATTTCCACAATTTTATAAGGTTGATTAATTAGGATATCTAACAGGTACATCCAATAGGAGATTCAGTTTCCCCAGTAACCCAGCCATGGGTCAAACTGTAGGAGTTGGTCCAAGGGCTTCTTTGCCCCACTTTTTGTCATGACTTCTCAGACTGGCTGGAAAAAAATGTTCTTGTAGGTCCTCTTCCTGACAATAAGACTATACAATATTTGAGGAATGTGTGTAGAAGGTCACTTATTGTTCTAAAATCTAAGAGAAAGGATAGGAAACATACCAGAGTTAATTAAGGAGATATATATCTATATAATAGTAGTTTTCAGAGCTACGAATGTATAAAATTGTATAAAAAGCAAAAAATCTTTTTTGGCAACAGTGCACATATGAACACATGTTATGTGCAGTGATTTGTTTACATCTGGTTATTGTATAAAGAACATTTTCACAGTCACTCCAGGCCCTCAGGCAATGCTGTGCTGTGTCACAGGGCCAAGGGCCTGTCCTGCATAAGGAGTGCAGAAGAAAACCCTAAGTCAGCAACATCTGAGCTACTTCCAGAAGAAACATAAAACCATAAACATGGCAGGGCAGAGCTAATTAGTAAATTAGAGTATTGATGCCTCTGTACTGCTGCTTCTAGGATCTGATCTATTATTTTCACTGACCATGGTCCTGTCCTCTCTAATTCAATGTGGGATACTATGGGTTTTTATTCTCTATTTTGGGAGTTGGTGTGGCTGCATATTCCAGTTTCAGGCCCGATAAAAAGCGGTTGTGCACCCCAGCTTTCTCTCTGCACAGAGGTCACAATTTCTAACATATTCATTTCCAAATTCAAAAATGCAGAATATTATTGATGCTGTTAAATTAGTAAACCAAAATCCACAGTCTAAATTAAAGATTGTGAACAAGGGATGACAGAACCAAATTCTAATAAATAACTTACCAGTAATTAATTAATAAATAATGCACTGTTGCAAAGCCTATCTTGCAAGATAGGCTTGCACTTCTACCTTCTGAAATGACAGCTCACAGATAAATATCACTGTGACAGTCTCTCTCACACCACAATGCATGTGGCTATTAAAGCCTCCACTTAGCCAGCACACCCAAAGGAACCGCTTAGAAAATACAGATGTTATAAATATTTAGGCCATATTCAGATAAAATCTGCCACCATTTGCAGTGCTGTGGCACCGAGGGGAGGCTCCCCAGACTCTGAGCCCTGACAGCAGCTGGCAGAGGAGAACCCCTGCCTGACCCAGCACCTGCGAGTGAGGAGGAGGGGAGATGCAGAGCTGGCCTCATGGGATGTCAGCAGCCTCAGCAAATCAGAAACAAAGTTGGGAGTATCAGAGGCACTCTATCAAGACAGTGAAAGTTCCAATTGTATTGAATGGCGGAGGGGGGGAAATTTATGGATAAAAGGGATAGAAAAATAGTCCTTCACTTTTCATCTCTTTTCTGTCTCCCTTGCCAAGACTTACAGTGGTACAGGAGATGCTAAAACCAATTTTAGAAGCTTCCTTGATGAGTAAGATATTTAAACCTGCTTCTAAAATCATAAAGTGAGTTTCTAAAAAAATGCACACCTCTGTGATGTAGCTGTGAGATAACTAATAGGCATTTTTTACTGCACAATAAATACCCTCTTTTCCCTCTTGCAAACTTCTCCTGCATCTCTGATCTTCACTGCTATACATTTCTTCTTCAGTCATCACATCTCTAGGCTTAGTTTGTAAACTGTTTTTTTGATGGCTGAACTTACCTTGACTTTCACCAAAATACATCTGGAAGCACTGACAAAACTCAAGTAAATTGCAAATAAAGGAAAACCTCTACTTCTTGAGCAAATAACAAAACCTTTCTATTGAGCTCTTAGGAGAACATCACTCAGTTCCTTGTGTAGCTTCATATAATTATAAGGTTGCATGACTGTAACAGTCTCTCCTTCTATTCTGGTAATTCCTGTTATGTCTTCCTGGAATATTAACATAATAATATAATGCACTGATACATATTACAAACAAGTGTAAAAAATATTTATCACTTCACCTTTATCCTATACATGCAGATCACTAGAATTCAAATCCAATGGTCAAACATTATTATTTAGTTCAAGTAACTTGCTGTTTTAATGCTCAAATTAAACAGGAGTTCCTTCTGTATTGAGTACATTACTAGGCATCTAACACCTAAATTTGATTGTTTCTGTTCACCGTGTCTGAGATAAGAATCTGACCAGTAATATACACTTCCTGGATAGTTGAGAAGAATAATTAATTTGCAGATTTCCTCTGTTCATAAAATTTTCAATACTCTAACAACCTATAAAATATCTGTTTTATATAAACCAGGAAATGGCATTTCTGAGTGGAGAAAACTACATCAGAACATCTTATCTTGCTGCCTATTTTATGGAAAGGCATTTGGGTTGGAGCAATGCTCAGAGAATTTTGAAAATGTAAGCAGAGGAGTCACTCAATAAAAATCATACATTCCTTCTAAATGCAGAACTCTTGATGCATACGGCATTTGAAAGGGTTACAATGATGATATGTGAATGTCAGCATGACCAAGGCTAAAGGGCAAGACATTGCCTTGGGTTGTTTCTTATTGCATAAAAAAATTACTTCCCATTCAGAAAATGCTTCAAAATCTAATTGTTTTTATATAATCTAATACTTCCCCTCTTCTTTCCAGCTGTACGAACTACTGGAAGAGGATTCTCAGCTTACATGGATTTCTTCTTAATGAATTGTCTAATCTTTTCAAGAAAATATATTTTTATATATAACTTTTGAGCACAGCCCCTTAATTATCAGCAGGAATGCTTGTGGACTGAAAACAAAGCCAGTTAGCAAGCTTTGAAATTACATTCAGAGCAAATTGCATTGGCAATAGCACTCCTGGACTGAAGTCAATATCTAGTTACTGAATCATGTGCAGTGCCCCATGTATCAGGAATTCAAACATGGGTTAAAAAGCCTGGAGTATTACCTTGCCCTGGAACATGCTCTGCACATGGTAAGGAAAGCCTCACCTCTGCCTGGTAACTCTCCATCCTTTCATTTTCTTCCCACAGATTATGGGGAAGAGGGAGGTGGTGGGCTAAGGATGAGAATACACATTTTTTCAAACATTGTGAATGTCCTTTCAAGGACCAGGGCTAAGGGCAATAATCCTTTGACTAATCCCTTTCAAATACCCACAACTTTAAAAAAAAATAAAAGACTGTGAGATTTCAGTTTCTGCATTCTCAAGATTTTTTAAGGTTTTTTCACCTTTTCTCTCTGAGCTTTTCACCTGCTGTGAGTAGTCAAAATTTTTGGAAACATTTCAGACATCCCGTGACAAGTTAAAAACTTCAGATGAGTTGACATCAATGCTTCCAACAGCACTACTTCCAAGACCAGCTTTGCCAGCCTGTGGTTGGGCCGGGAGTGGAGTAAGGATTGCTATAGGTAAATTAGCGATTCAGCCAATTTAGGATTAATAAAAAAAATTAAGATTTTATTTTGCGATCAAGATACAATTTGGATAGCCACAATTAATAGACACAACGCTGAGCCCGGGATCGGCGCTGGGTGAACTCTGGTCTGACCTCTATCACATCAAACCCCCTCTGTCCACAAATGCCTGATGAGGATATCAGGTTGGTTTTTATACAGTCTTTTTCGCCTGAGGCAGAGGTTCTCCTATTCCTTTGTTGCTCCACGTACTCATGAGGTTTCCTTTTCTCGGTGCTGGACTGGACAAAGACGTTTCTGGGAAGTGATGAGATCAGATGCCGAGTTACAAGTTATGAGTCACAGGAACCTGGCATTCAGATGCAAAGGTCTAATGACCCCGGTTATCTTGATTGTGTCACCAATCATCACCAGGGTGTTCCCCAATCAGTCTCAGGAAGGGATTCATCTCCACTGGAGCCACGTCTTTTAGTTTATAAATTAAGCTCCCCTTCTCTGCCATCTGTGGTTTCACAATCCTGTGAAGCAATACTCCCCAACCCCTGCCTGTGGGTTTAAACTTTTAGAGATTTTTCATACATGCACAACTTATTTATGAACATGAGTTATTTCACAATCATTTCTGTATTTCATAGGAGCATGAATTAATCCATACCGTCTATCACAGGATCAAGAAACAACATAGCCACAAACTGCATGCAGCACGATGTTCTAGTTCTTCCAGGACAATCCTTATCATCTATCCTAATCTTCTTGCTGGAGACCCGTGGGATTTGCTGATGCTCTCCAAGATGTCTAAAATAAACTGGCTCAGGAAAACAAAGGCTAGAGGATCACTGTGCTGTGACCACTTCCCTGGGGAGCCTGTTCCAGTGCCTAACCACCCTCTCTTTGGATGCCTAACCATGCAAAAGGTGAAGAACCTTTTCCTGATATCCTGCCTGACTCAGTTTCATGCCATTTCTTTGGGTCTCCTCACTGGTCATGACCAACAGTGATCAGTGCCTGCCTCTCTTCTTCCCCTCATGAGGAAGGTGTCAACTACGATGATGTCTCCCCTTCTCCAGGCTGAAGTGACCTCAACCACCCCTCACACAGCTTCACCTTTTCACCATTTTTTGGCCCTTCTTTGGAAACTCTCTAATAGTTTTATGTCCTTTTTCCATTAAGAACCCCACACAGGACTCGAGGTGAGGCTGTACCAGCTACACTCTGACCACACCCACAGCTATGGAAATTTCATCATCAAATGAAATTTATATGATCAATTTGTTTCTGTTCAAAGGATTATCCCTCTCTTTCCTTCACTGTGCCTATAATGAGGACTTAGAATGACCATGAATCCACCCTTCAGATTTCCTTTCCTGAATGAAGTTATAATGTTGTAATGAGAGGCCTCAAAGTCCCCAAAAGGAAATAAAATGTAGCCTAAAAATACAAATCAATCTAGCCTCAAGACTGGCATCCTACACAGGCAATGCTAGCAAATTTTCCACTGGAAGCAATCAGGCCTGTAGCTCTGTTCTGCACAAGGGAACTCCTACTGCAGTGGCTGAGAAGGGACCACCTGGCACCTCCTGGGGACACTGTCTGTGTCTTGTAGAGACAAGTGGCCAGGCACCTCCTTTAATTGTCTTACACTTCCCCATTATCTCTTCCAGCCTTTCAGGGCTAATATGCACTTAGAAATGTGAATCACTCCCTCCTTCTCTAGGTCATCAGCATTTTTTCACTATCTCTATTTTCTTTCTAATGAGCAAGTTTCTTCTTCACAAAAGGGCAATGGTTATTCTTTGCTCTAGAAACAATTATATGTTTGTTTCTTTCAAGTGGTTATTAAAACCTCAGATTATTTCCATACCATTTATTCAACAAGATTTAACACACAGTCCTTCCTAGGGAGGGCAAAGTCAGAATAGGCTGCTTTTACTAGATACTTTTCTAGAGTAACTGGCCAACTCATTTCAGACACCGGTATTTCCTCTTTCTTCTGTTCTCTGTGCTCTGCCTCCAGGTTTCTAAGCACCAACTTATACATTTTCCTCTTCTCTGCAAAAGGGCAAGATACCAAATTCACTGATGTAAGTAGGTGCAGCTTCCAATTAAGTCAATGAGGTTACACCTGCCTATGTCAGCAGTGAGTTTGGCTCGACATCCCTAGTGAGCAAAATTTTACCTTTGCTGAACAGGACATTTCAAATAAAACATTAGCAAAAACAATTAACTTTAAGCCATTAATCCCACCTACATTCAACCTCCTAAGGACTGAAGTCAATTCTCAGTAAATGTCTTTGGCTTAATAGATTGTAAAGCTTTGGCATGAAATATATTGTTGAATAACACTGAATTAAGCATCATCATATTGTATTTGTATATATAAATTATATTCTAGAACACATCTGACAACTTTTAACTACAATACTTGTGGAACTATTAGCAATGGAGCAGATCACACAGATCTTTACATTCTATAACACCTATGAACTTTTGCAGAAATATGTAAGATATTTATATCTATATATGTATTGTTCTCACAGCATACTTCTGTATTCCATTAGCATCTCATTTTACATCAACAGAGATGGAAGATTTATAATAGTATTGTTTCCTAATTAATTTTATTTGGCATAGAACCAGTAGTAAGGAAGTTGCATGAGTGAGAGGTAAGAATGAGTCTTGCTGTCAACACCTTCACTGCAGCTACAGAAGAGGTCAGCATGTTATCTAAAGAGATTTAAAGCCCAAGTTCAGCCCTGTGCTAGATTTCCCTGAACAGCACATGGCAGCTCACAGCCAGGTACATGTGGACCAGCATCTCCACTCTTTGCACTCGGGTGCCCTTTTGCTTTGCAGTGTTCATAAAACCCAGATAGGGTACACAGCCTCCCACTTCGGAATAAGGATAGAATTACCAATTATTGTAGGCCAAACCCCACTGCAGACAGAAGGAGAAGCTGGAGATAGAGATGGGGGTGCCTGGGGATGAGAGGGAAATAAATTTCTGCAGGAACATAATATTAACAAAAGACTTCTAAAAATACAAGGTACCAGTTATATTTGGCCATCAGGAGAAAAAATATTGACCAAAACTTGAAGCATAAGAACAGTGACATTGAATCTCTGCCTCATTAATTTTTAGTCAAAAATTTCCCAAGTAGAGAAGACCTTGATTGCCTTGAGGTCCTTTTCCATGTACTCAGAGAAATCTATGGAGAAAAGAGGTTTGTGCATACAAGGTAGAAGGCCATGCAGGAGAGCTGCCTGACTAATTTCTGTATTACAGTACACAATTATTTTTCTCCCTTGAAAATATAGCTGAACATGATAATATGTGATATTGAATATTGACCTAAAGATGACCTGCATTTGGCTTTATATCAAATCAACTGAAGTCAAAGTCAGGCTTATTATCAAAACCTAAATCCCATAGCACGATAGCATAAAATATGTGTTTCAGTAACTCTTCCTCCTTGAGAAGCAGCTGTTATTGCTGATACTTGCAATGAGCTTCCACACACCAAGTGTGAGTGCAGGTGAGTGATTTGATCTTATAGTACACCTTCTGAAACACACTACTCAGCTCTCCTGCTAGAAATTCAGGACTATTTCAATTTTCAATAGCTCTGTGTATTCTGCAGGGATATAAATAAGTTTTGCTTTAATAATTATTTCTGACATGTTACTTACAAGATTTCATACTTTCAAAAATAGATTAAATAATCAATCTCTGCTAAAATTACAGCAGGGGAATGAAAACTGCTCTGGGCTGAACCCTAAATGTTTTAACAGCTGAAAGCTCATGATGAATTTAGAGAAGTCTTGCTGGCATGAAGGATTGGGGACCAGATACAGAAGCTAACTCTTAAGTTCAGGGCCAGCATGCTTCATCTCAGCTCCTGAGTTGCTGAAGTGGCTGGGGTAAGCCCCCCAGGCACCCATGCAGCACCACTGCCCAGGTGCCAGGATGAGAAGGTAACAGCAGAGGGAGAGGAGCATGTGCTCTCAGTTTGATCCAGGGGTAATGACCAGAGAGACCCTCTAGGATGCTGTGATTTCAGTGCAGAATGGCAGCACAGCTCTGCCTGGTTAAATCAATGAACATTTTGCAGTTGATTTCTGGGGTAGCTGTGATAGGTTGTATGGTTTCATCCCTCAACTGCTTTAGCACTCACTTCATTTTAAGAACATTAGCAGCTTGATTGAAGTCGATGGTACAGTTCAGATACTTAAAATGAGTTATGTTCTTAAGAATTTTGTTGAATTGAGGCCTTAATGAACATAGTTAATGAAGGTGGGATCCTCTGAGATTTGGACCATTTTTAATCTCACAGTTCACACTGCTGAATCACTTGAATTCAGCAGAAGTCCTTGATGTCACCAAAATGAATGTCATCTCCTTCTTTCCTAGAAGAGGATCTTCACCAAGTCCCAAGCATTGGGACCTGCAATCATATGGTTGTGCAGTGTGCCAATTTGGACCTGTTCCCTCCACATGGCTAGCAGGCAGCAGACAGGCTGCTAGGGGTGGTGACAGAGGTGGTAGGTGGTACTACCACCTTTGGCAGCAGAACCAGTATAAAAGGATAATATAACCACAGCACCACCAAATCAAGGAAAAAAAAAAAACCACTTGTTAATCCACTGGAGTGATTATCTGATAACTAAGTATCCAACAAAATTACATCAGAGGTTTAACAAGCATATCAAAATTCTTTACCAGGGAGAACCTGGAGGCTTCAGCATTTACATAAACTGTCACGAGCGCATTCAGACCAAAACTTATCTGAGAACAAGAGCACATACAGCTAAGAAACATAATGTGTGTACCACCTAGTGGCAAAGGCCTGGGATTTCAATGTATACATTCTCTATCGAAATAATATGCATGTTCTGGGAAGAAGATCCTGTTAACCAGGTGTGCAACTATTTTGGATTTCTCTTCGTAAGTGTTTAAATCTATTAGCCTTTTCTATGCTGTATGCCTAAAACCCACACTCATATTGGGAAGAGTTTCTAAAAATGTTTAATGGTTCCAGACCCCCTGAGTATGATGCTCATATATGCTACAGTGGGGAAGGAAATGAGATAGTAAATGTGACAGAATCAGAGAGGGACATACAAAGTATTGCAATCAGGTATATACAATAACTCCAGTGACTTTAAGGTCAGTGCCACTGCACACTGTCTCATTAGAGGCACATTTCTGGGTGCCTCCAGCAGCTCAAATGAAATGGAATGAAATTAAGGGAAAAAAACATGACTATTTTTTCTGCTGGATCAGGAAAGATGATAGTGTAGTAAGGGAAATCTGTTTTCTGTGTGGTAGCCCTACAACTGTTTGATTCTTGTTGTGTCCTTAGAACTCAAGGGTGAATGCCATGTTCTTTTGGATCCTTTGCCATGAAAGGTGAATGGGCTTTCAAGTGGAAAATGCACAAAAGAAAAACTCTGAATGGAAATGCCTCCAGACATGGCAAATGATTACTTAGACAGGAAGAGTGAGATCATAACCCAAGAGAAAACAAATCCTGTCATATTGTAAATATTTTAATTGATAAATGTTCCACTTGAAAATCATTAGACATTATTTTTTATAAGCTTTACAATAAACTTTTCAATTATAAGAAGCATAAAAGTTATGCTTATCCACAACCATCCAGTCACTCTATTCTGAGCAGGTAATCCCATGCCCACACTTTGTGACATTTTCAGTATCATCAACTAAGCAGAAAAGGGCCCACAGATAGACAAAAGGATGTGGCAACAGACTGTCACTTGGGTTTGGAAATGGGCAGAAGTGCAGCAGTTTTCTCTAGACAGGATGAGGAAACCTGCAGTCAGACCAGGCAGTGGGGATCTCCTGGCTCTGCTCAGCACCAGTTTCTCACTTGAGGTAAATCAGTAAAAAGCTCCTCCTGAGATCAGGCATGAAGTTCTGACCATGGTGAAGCTGATACCAAAATCTCTGTTAACTGCACTTGTGGCACAGTTTCCCCTGGTGCTTCCAGTGATTTACAGCACTCCTGAATTGGATTCTGGATTGATATGTTTATTAATCTCACAAAGCAGCTTAAAAAGTGAGGCTGCTTGATGAGACTGCACATGCATTGTGTGGGGATTATTCCATAACTGTCTCATCATTTCAATCCTACTGTTGATTATCATGTGAATATAGCATTGACTGCAGCTTTGGAAAGCTGCTAATAGTTGCAATTCATGAAGTTGTCAGCTAATTCTATATCTAATTACTTTTTAAAGACCTACACACCAATAGGGGTGGGAAAACCCAGGACAGATACAGTTTGTATTGTAACACCCAGGGCCAGGGCATCAGTGCAAAGAATTCTTGCACCAAAGAGAGCAGAAACGCAATAAATTTTTCTTCAGATTTAGGAAGCACCCATGGGTTTCCCCTTAGATTTAAAAGAACCAAACTCTCTACTGAAAGCCTGTTTGAAAATGATTTGTCATTTAATGACAAAAATAATGACCTGCACAAAGTCATTAAATTACAGGTATACTAGTGACATATGTACTGCAGAACAAGAACACAATATATTTTCTTTTGTAACACTGAATTTCAGATCTATCTGTTAGACAGATAACAAAAGTCCTTTGAAAAATGAGCTGAAGGCATCATTCAGTGAAGGGGACAAGTCCATCCATCAGATCAGCTTCCCACACAGGCACCTGGAGCCTATCCTCTGGATCCCCACACACCCTATCAGAAGCGAAGCTCCCAGAGAGGANNNAAAAAAAAAAAAACAAATAAAAAACCATCTTGTTCTCTCTTAAGAATAAATTAAACACTTTACTTGTCGGAATAAAGAGTCTGTCTTCATTAGCAATGTATCAAGAAAACATGAGTTTTGTCTGAGACTCAGAATCACTGAAATCTGTCAAGTTTCATAAAATTCAGTGGATAAGGCTGCCTTTAAACCATATTATGAGAGACATTTCTGCACAGTTTTTGTCCAAGTTGATTTTCCTAAGTTGGGTCCCTCTACAAAGATTTCTGTCTTATGGGGCAGAACCTCTTCTTGCTTAGCTCTGCCACCTCCCATCAAGGGAGAGTGGATTGAGTTTGCTGTGGAAAAGGGCATGGTTAACACTTGTGCAGGGCCACAAAAGTGATCCCACTGCAGGCTTGTACGCCACATGTACGTTCCTCCACATCCTGAAATAAACTGCATTCAGGTCTTTGCCCTTTTCTACCTGCCCACTTTGTTATCTTCCTTTTCTGGTATTACAAAAATGATGACTTCAGACCAAATGGCATTTAAGACCTTAATGTCAGATGTAAAAACAGCACCAAGTATTCCATTCTAGTAAAGAGGCACAAGCAAAGCATGTATTGATTTGAAACTATAACCACAAAACAGCCATGCAGAGTGTAGTGTTTTTCTGAGAAAAAAATACTACATGAATCTACTTTACTGAAACTGCCACTGCAAGTGCCAGTAATGATTGGAAATAGCTGGATTGATAAGTGTGACTTCAGAACTGTTCCCTTCAATACAGGAGAAAGTTTCCATCAGAATTCCACAATTTACCTTGTATTCCTGTGCTGGAAAAAAAATTCTTCCAGCAGAAAAGGAGTACCTGTTTCGCCTGGGCAAGCACTCTGAAGTGCCAGACCATAAGGTGTCTTCCAGCAAGTTACCTCCAGTTCAAGGAAGCTTGGAAGCATTCTTGAAATCAAACGTCAATACTGTCATTTAGCTCTGACAGTTCAGCAACATGTCCCTTTCCAAATATAAATACATGTTTTATAAAGTTTTGCACTTCTCAGTTACATTAGTGCATTTATTTTGTTTGTAACTGATAGCTTGATATTATTCTTGTGTTGCTTGGAGAGTGTTCCAGCTGCTTAGATTTTCACATAACAATGTGCATTGAAACCTCAGGCAAAACAGGAACTGTCTGTCATACCTTTTACTGATTTACAAATAGTTCTTGGTCTGCCAATGCTGTACTTAATTGGACTACTCTGTGAAGAGCAATTAAGACTAAATGGTCACTTGTTGAGAGCTGGTGAAAAAGAAACTGCAGCTTTAGGCATTCACGTTTTCCAGATAAGGTTCAGTTGTCTTACTTTGATGTTAAAGAAATAAGCTTAATTTTTAATGGCTTTAGTATATTAAAAAAACATTATTCAATTCACAGCAGGGAAATTGATTTTGGGAGGAATTATATTTTTTTAAGTCTTTTTTCTAAGATCACTTTGTATATTTAAAGGCTCCTGACTGACAGCACTGGAGGTGGGACTCTCCAGTCCTAGAGGAAAGCAGTGACAGCTATAGCTGCAATGACCTTGCCACACTGCCTCACCTGTAACTTGACAAAATCATCCCAGGGCTAGAAAGAGATTTTCTGATGCAGTCCATGCATTACTGCTCTGTCAGGTAAGTACTATATGCATGACTTAGCAGTGTAAATGAAATCTATGTGACTATTCACATCTCTAAATAATCCTGAAGCCCCTAACAGCCTATGTAAGATCCTCCCTCTTCTGAAATAGACCAGTGTGAGCCTCGTGCCCTTCCTCTATAGTGGTTAAAATAAATGCCTGCAGTGAACTGAAATTATCTTTGGAGGATCACAGGTCCTTATATGAGAGAAATGTCACATTCACTCCTTTATGGCACCAGAGGAAGGAATTTGCTGCAGTTAAGAGGAAATTTTATATTCCTGAATGGCTAAGCCTGAGGAAGACCACTGACCCTCCCAACTGGCAGCCTGCTGCCTTTTGCTCAAGCTAAAGTTGGGATCCTGATAGAGTTTCCCAAACTGTTTCCTCTTCTAACCTTAGCCCCACCCTGCCAGCATGCATCCTTCCAACTGTGATGCTAAGCCTCTCACCCAGCTGCTCCCATCCCCAGGGCACTGCTGAGAAGCTGCTGCCTGGACACCTCCTCTGTGGTTTAGCCACTACAGCACTTAGCAGGGCCTTCAGACACCAAGCTGTCAGCCTGCCTGAAGGGATTTTGTCACTGGAAGCCTTCTGCAACACTGTCCGACTTGGAATAAATCCCTTTGTGGGAGACAGACTCCGTGCAAACTGGCTGGATGGGAACAGTGAAAAAGGCAGCTGTGGTCTCAGCTGCTTGGTCTAACCTGGACAGAAGATACAATCAAGAAGATATCAAGTTTTATGGAAGGGAAGCCTATATTTATAATGGTGGATCAAGAGCTCAATCAAGGTATCAGTGTAACCTCTAAACGTGTTTCTGAGCTCTGAATGACAAGGCTTCCACAACAGCTTGAACTTAAGGAGATCTGATAGGTTTTCTAGGAACAGAAATTGTTTCTCTGACACATCCTTACTGAAAAAAGATCTCTGTGAATCGCAGTGCTCACATCAGTTCCATATGGACTTTAAAAGCCTGAATGCCTAAGGATTTGTCTAAACCATATCACATGCCAGGAATTTCAGCATGAGTTTTTCTTTGTATAAAATATTTAGAAATAGGTAATATATCAGTTCACAATGTTATCTGTTTGTACATTTACATTTACATACTTTTAAATTCCTAAATCTCTCCCTCCACTGAGACCAAGATCTGAGAGTGCCTTACCCACCATTGCAGGAAGTCTCAATATCATTAGCATCATTTCATCACAGAGTATTATCTAACATCATCACTAGAATGACTTAGCCTGATGAGATAACACTAGCAACAATGTTATTTCATTATTCCATTCCCCAAAAAGCTATTTCTTTACCATTGAGCTACTACTTGGCAAAAAAACTGCTGAACACCTGCAGGAAATAAAACAAACGTTACAAATTTATTTTGCTTATGCTGAGTGACAAGGTCCTCTGCCACTCAGGTAGCTTAGAGATCAGACTTCTGCACATTTTAAATAAGAAGCAAGTTGTTTGCCTTGGTTGTGGTAGTGACATGAACAAATGTAGTCAGTCTTTCAACGACACTGTGTGCCTGGGACAGGTCAAAGCCTATGTGAGGGAGGTGGAAACACAAATGTCTCAAAGAAGCAAAGTATAAATCAGTAGCAATGGAGAAAGAAGCTGCTTCACTGTTTGTTTCTCTGTCCACTTGTGCATCTGAGGCCAGTCAAGGTGAAACAGAAGGGATCAAACAGAGAGCCATTTCTACAGCAAATGATGCACACTGGGAACTAGGTTCTGAAACACACTCTATAATCTGATCTGACTCAGAGACCAGATGCAGCTAATTGGCACAGTTCCTTAATAAGCACAGAGCTGCCATCTCTGCAGACAGTGCAGGAGTGTGTGCAGTGTGCTGCAGTGGAGCACAACACCTGTCAGTCGGGACCCCTCTCCCCCCATAATGATACCCTGTCTGGGAAGGTTGCCCTTGGCTAAAGAGAAAGACTGGAGGCCAGAAGGAAACTATGAAATGGTTTTTCTTTAAGGACAGGGGCTCATGTAGCTGAGCAGCTGTCGTGGTTCTCTCTAGGCTGTACAATAAGGAGGCTGTCCCTGGTGGACTGAAAACCAGGAAGCAAATGTGCAGGTGGTTTCCTACACTTGTTACCTCCTCACTCCAAAGGAAAAAAGGCAGTGCTTCCTTTGACATGCTTTCACCTACATTCTCTAAATGCATTTAGCAGTGCAAACCTTTCATGTCCTGGAATGGGCTGGTATTTTCACCTCTAACCCACAGATTTCATTGTCACTTGAGTACTGCCATATGCAAACAGTTACTCTGACCACAGATCAAGCACATTTGACTAAAAGTTTTTACTAAACAATTCATAAAATAGTGAGCTACCTCTTCTAAGAATAACATAACATAATATAGATAAGGCAGCAAATTTTTCTTAGCTACCAAATTTTTTCTTTTCTTTTTGCCTTCAAAAGGGAAAACAGCAATTTTTCTTTTTTTTGGTTTCTTGGGAAGAGGAGACATTTTGCAGAATACTTCTGAGGTTACATTTGCAGAAGCAGTTATACATTCTGCTGTCCAAAGGGATCCATCCAAAGTGTCTTCTGTCACCCATCCTTTTCATGCTTTCTACTCATCCTGCAGCTGCTGAAGCAAGGGAGTCTCCTGATGCTTATGGTGATGGGTAGGGATGCAGAACAGCAATGCTTCCAGGGCCTTATTCAGAGCCCTGTCACACTGTGGGAAGGCCATGGGGATAACTTGTCTGGTTAGGTTATCCCAGGCATCTCTCCCTCCCAGAAACAAGGCAAAGAGATGCAGAGGCACTTGCATGACACATATCTTGCAGGCCAAATTCTTTACACTGTTACTACTTACCACATCTGCAACAAGTCCAGTTGAGCCAGCTTCAAATGTTAAATTGCATCTCTCTGCTGGGTTATTCTGGGTTGATGTTGCTGCACAAAAGCAGAATTTGGCCCTTATTATAAGCATATTTTTATACAGATGATGACAAATATGAAAAATGCAAATTTTTTTTGCTGGAAAAGGCTATTCTGTCCTTGAAGATGCTAGGAAGAGGAAGACCCTAGGAAAGCTCCACACTAAAATAAAATTTAAAATTGTATCAGACCCTCTCCTTCCTTCTCCTGAGAAGCAACTGGTAAGAGTCACTACATATAATTACAGTCCCACATCTTAGGCCTAAATAGTTTCCCATATTTACAAGTGTATATGCCATCACTGTAGAAAGTTTTTATCCATAAAATGCCAGTCTTTGTAGCTTGTGCTTGCATTTCTAAACTGAGACATAGAGCTATGCTTTACTGGCTTTTATCCAGAAGAGATTATGCTGCCCAGTTAACAATGTGGCTATAAGCTTTTCATTAATTTTCCAATGCACTTTGTCTTAGTGGGCCATGTAGATCTGAAGCTCAAAATTTTCATGGAAAGAAAATAAATGCCTGTTAGGAAGTCAGCAACTAATGACATACAGCAAAACAGCACCAAATTTTACTGTACTTTCATGAGCTGTGTGCAAATATATTTGCACAAAAAATCCCAATGGAATGAAATAAGGTAAGTTGTGTTTTGGATATTTTTAAAATTTGGAACATTCTTCGTGGAAAAAATTCCTCCCTCTCTCTTGCGGCAGTCCTTTACACACGTACAACTCCCAGACCTTATGTGCTTCATCCCACTTATGCCACTGAGGCTGCCCACATGTCTAGGAATGAAAGGGCATTTGTGTAAGAATCTCTGCAAATGTAACCCAAGCAAGCAAGCTTGGTTTGGCTTCCAGCTCCTCCTATTCGTGGGCTGGAATGGTAGATACTGAGAAAATGATCTGTGGATGCATGAGAGTGTGCACAAGAAAATTCAATAGGAATTTTCCATAATTCAAACAGCTTGGGATGCTCTCCCTCATCTTGAAGAGTTTGGGTGACTCTGATGATATCAAGGAGGGGAAAACAAGGCTTCAGGGTGTAGGAAGCTCATGACTGGGTTCCTTC
Source organism: Peucedramus taeniatus (assembly GCA_013400575.1). Classification (NCBI taxonomy): domain Eukaryota; kingdom Metazoa; phylum Chordata; class Aves; order Passeriformes; family Fringillidae; genus Peucedramus; species Peucedramus taeniatus. The sequence continues at coordinate 77,200 of WBNO01021197.1, read as the reverse complement.
AGATCCAGCAGCAGGCTAGCTGCTTCAACATTTCCTGAGTACCCAATTCCTAGCTGTTTTCAGATGTGTTTTTTCATAGTCTCCTGAAAAGCTCACTGTACTCCCACACCCTAGACTGTATGTGACTTACTAAATTCTTTGTAAAAAAATATACAAAATCTGAGTTATGTCACTCAAAAAGCAATGTGTCTCAATTCTGACATCAGCCACCTGCCATAAATACAGTGTGATGCACATGAGAATAATATATTTTTCAGTGGCATATTGCGGAGGATTGTGAAAGTTGTTTCAGCCTGATGATAATAATATGGCAAAACAAGATACATGATTTCCTGCTTGCTTGAAAACAGTGAAAACAGGAGATTGCCTAGGGAAAAGATGATTTTTTTCACATAGATTAAATGGGAAAACCTCTTTGGGGTCCACTGTATCTTCCTTCTTAATGTTTTGTAGTTTTTTTCTGCATTTTCAAAAAAATTAACATACTAGGGTGGCTAACTCTACAAATGTCACTTCCCAGGTGGGCTTGTCCTTATGCAATTAAAAATAAAGCACAGAATCCATAACAGACAGAACTTCCACACAGTACAAAATCTCCTTTACTCTCACTTTTTCCCACATTCTGTTTCCCACAGAAGAGACTTAAGAATGGAATCAAATTAGAGCTAATCAACCATAGCATTTTGCAATTAAGAAGAAGGCCATACCCCTTATTGAATTTTAGAGTTTGACAACCTATTGCAAATCTTGTAGCTTTTTCACCCATTTATCTGAGTCAAACTCTGCTTTCTACAGAAGAAGGGTGAGTGAGGAGTAACTCCACTGAAAGGCATGGAGTTACTCCATATTTATATACTATAGAAATAACTCCAGAGTTATTGTTTTGAGGAGCAGATGCCGATTCAAGACAATTCAGTACTGTGACAGTCCATTACAATGGAGTAATGAGTGATTGAGTTGGAGTAATGAGTAATTGAGTCCATTACAATGGACTGTTGGAGGGGCTTTACCCTGCAGTTTGGGCTGTGTCTCCTCTGAATGCTCCCACTGGTGTCACTGCATCATACCAGCATCATTACTCCTGCTGGCCTCCTGCTATGCAGGAACAGAAGGAGTTGAGGTTGTGGTAACTCCTTTTGCTAAAGCAAGGTCCCTCTAAAACTCTAGGGAAGCATAAAAAATACAGGAGCTCCCCTTACTCCAAATTTCCCATGTCAGCAGTATCCAGTCTCACTTCCCTCCCAGCATCTACAGAGAATTCTGCTGCAATCCTCAGACAGAGGGGTGTGCCAAAACAGCACCAGCTGTACCCTGCATCAAAAAACAACACTACCTGTACCCTTCATCAAGGCCACCTTGAAGATAAGAAGGGTAGTTGTAATAGGAATCTCCCTTCTGAGGGGAATAGAGGCCAGAACCAACTCACAAGAAAGTCTGCTGTCCCCAGGAGCTGGGGTAAGGGATATTACCTAAAAACCATCCAGTCTAGTAAGGCCTTCTGATTACTATCTGTTATTGGTTGCTTAAACTGGCAGCAACAAAACAACAAAGAGAAGTCTGAGGGCAATCAGGAGAGACTTCAGGGTCCTGGGGTGATTGGGAGAATAATCAGGAGCACTGGTATTGATTTCAGAGATGGGAGTGAAAAGTATCTGACAAGAGATTAAAAAACCTTTGAGAAATATTAAGGCAGAACTCTTCTGATAAATATCCAGACAGCAGAGTATTCAATTAACATCCACTTTGTTAATCCTTTTACCTGGCTTTGTCCAGACCACCATTTTCTGGATGCATACCATGCCACTATATAGCAGTGATTTTATTCTGGTGCTTTTTTGGATTTCGACTGTCTTCTAAGCAGAAGCAGATCAGTGGAGATATCACAATGATTATTGCAAAACAATTTGTTCTTTTATGTAAAACAGTGTCATCTTAATATTTCTCCCAAGGCTGATTAGTCTAAAACATTCTACCCGAGTTGTTTCATGGCATAGTTGTGGTAATTGCCTGAGCATGAAGACAATTTTTTTTTGTGTGTGTGTGTGTGTGTTTTTTTTGTTTGTTTGTTTGTTTGGTTTTTTGTTTGTTTGTTTGGATGGTTCGTGTGGGGTTTTGTTTGTTTGTTTTTTGGTTTGTTTTGGTTTTGTTTTGGGTTTTTCTTTGTATTTTGGGGTTTTTTTGTGTCCAGGAATGACACTCAAGGACTCCTTAATTTACAGGGAAGCAAAGCAAAACGACATCTATTGATAAATCAGATCATATCTTTCAGACATTATTAACTGAAAAATAAACTAGTGCACAAATGGCTTCATTAGTGACAGAATAATTGAACACTTAAACCAAATAGTGGATGAGACCAAAGCTGTAGAAGGCTTTGTCCCTCATTTATTTCAAAGTCTTTTGCTTACTTTAAGAGCTACTTTCTCTAAATGAACATCTGATTTCTAATAGCAAGCTAGTGTGTGTTCAGTTAGCTCAAAGCAAACAAGAGCTGAAAAAAAGCCTTATCACGCTGTTTCATATTTAAAATGCAACACACTATACATAAATATATACAGAGTCAACAAAGCAGTTGCCTTTTATGCGAGGGACATAAGAAAAGTTCCTAGAGGACTGTTGTTCTGAGGTACTACATTTCTCAGTAGGTTCAGAGTATTTTTTAAATGGATAGAAATATTCCATTTAATTACTAAAATACTGTACAAATCTGATTAGTGTCCATCATTTTTAGGAATTGTCTTGTTGAAATAAATGGGAATGCTAATGGAAGCACTAGTTTTAAAATACTTTTAGGATATCTTTGTTTTTAAAAAACATGGTCTTTAAACCAAATTTGTTGTTTCTCCTGACGTGTTATGCAGATTTCAGCTGTGTCTACCACCCAGACACTGTGAAAAGCCCTGTCACTCTCAAGGATGTGCCTGGAATCCCAATGCAGAAGGAAAATGCTACCCAACTGTCAGCTGTATTCATTTTTGCAAAGTCCTTGCCAGAATACAAATCTATTTATTTGGAGTAAAACACACTACTGTGCTCCTTAAATTCTAGGGTGAGTCATTTTTTGACTGTAGTTCTACAGTTTTTGTACTGTGAGAACTATTGCTCCTTGTGCGGGTTGTTTTCAGCCATTTCAGAAAGGTCAGATGAACCAAATAATGTCCAGCGATTCCCCCAGTGAGGCTCTCCTGCACAGGCACCCCCACCTCCCTTCAGTATCTCCATCACCTAGCAAAAAGTTAGGAACTGAAAGGGAGGTTTTATCATAGAATATCCTGAGTTGAAAGGGATCCGCAAGGATCATTAAGTCCAGCTCCTGGCACTACACATCATAATCCCAGAAATCACACCATGTTCCTGAGAACATTGTTCAAACACTCCTTGAACTCTGTCAGGCTGGTGCTGTGACCACTGCACTGGGGAGCCTGTTCCAGTGCCCAGCCATTCTCTGGGAGACTAACATTTTCCTGACAGCCAGCGCACACCTACCCTGACACAGCTTCATGCTGTCTCCCTGGGTTCTGCCGCTGGTCACGACAGAGAAAAGAGCCCCTTCTCTTTCCCTCACAAGGAAGTTGTCCACTGCAATGAGGTCTCCCCGCAATCTCCTCTTCCCCAGGCTGAACAGATCGGATGTTCCTTCTAAGGCTTGACCTCAAGACCCTTTACCATCTTCATGCCCTCCTTTGGACACTTTTTAACAGATTTTTTTCATTCTTACATTACTGTGACCAAAACTGCCCCCAGCACTCGAGGTGAGGCCGCCCCAGTGCAGAGCAGAGCAGGACAATCCCCTCCCTTTCCTGGTTGGTGATGATACCCTCGGAACACGGGTGGCCCTCCTGGCTGCCAGGGCACTGCTGGCTCATGTTCAACTTGCCATGGACCAGGCTTCAGGAGAGTTTTTGACATAAAACAGAATGTCCTTGGTTTAGATGAGTAAAACTGGAGATAAGTTGGGCTATTAAAACATATCAGTATTAACTTTAGGGAAAACATAGCTGAACCAGCATAAAGTCTAGAGACCAAGAAGTTCTGGGCTTTATCTGGATATTTTAGTGCTTAGTCTAAGGTGACTTGTTTTGAGCTAGAAAAGGGTAAGTAGGCTTTGCTCCTCTGAGAAATATTGACCCTTGTCTCCTGCTCCAATGAACAGAATTCTGTTACTTCCCCAAGCAGAAATTGCATATGCATAAGTAATAACATGAGGAAAGACAATATATGGACAAAAAGTATTTCTAGACTGAGGATAGAGCTTTTCTTTTGCGAAAAAGAAAAGTCTCAGAAACAGTTATCCTTATTTTTGTTCACTCATGGGTCACAAGCTATCACCAAAACCACAGAGTGATACTCCAGCTACTTTGTGTTTAATGCTGGTTTATTAGGGATGGAGATAACTTTCTACTCTTCCCATTCAGGACCAGCTCTGATGGAGACCAGACATTAATTATGGCTGTACCTTCATTGTTTTTTAGGGCACTGACATACAGCTGAATTTTTGTTACAGGCTGTGACTGCAAGGGAGGCAGCTGCCATGAAGAAGGAATTCACCTTATAAGAATACCACGAGTGGTCTTGCATAGGTATCGAGCATTCAGACAGAGTCCTGCAGCTTTGTTCACTTAAACAAAGTTTCCACAGAAATTTTACTCAAAAAACACTCTACAGCAAAACTGAGATAAGTGTGAAGATAATGGTAATTATCCAAATATAAACAGAAACTGTTAAAGAAGCATCCAGTGTTATAGCTTTTTAGTTGACAGGCATAATCAAATTACTCATGTGCTAGCATGAGTCCAGAAAAAAATTATACAAATTAGAGTCATTTTCCCAAGCTATTATTTCAAAAGAGGTGAAGTAATTACACAACAATCTAAGCTAAATTTCTCCTCTCCCAAACTTGAAAACATGTATAAGACATGGGTTTTCTTTAGTGTTCAGTGAAATGAGAGAGAATGAAATGAAGAAAGGATCTGAGAAAATTAGGAGAACAGGGAGAAGAATGATACAGGGAGAAAAGAATGATACAGGGAGAGGGGGCTGAGACCAGAAGGGAAAAACACAGAAAGGAAGGACATCAAGAGGGAAAAGGTGAAGATAAGCAAGAGGTAAGGCACATCCTTCATCAAAATTTTGATGAAGATATTTCCTTGAGGAGAGCATGAGCTTAGCATGGGACATCAAGAACTATATTGAATCAGGACAGTTGAGATTTTCAGGAAGAAATTAATACCTGGTGCTCTGTTTCCCTGAAATCTCTACACCCCATACATTCAAGATATCTCAGGTACTTGTGGTGCCCACAGAGGATAAACAAACTCTTTCTAAACCTGACTAGCATCTCACATCATGCAGGCAGTTATACCATTGACATTCATAAACCTTCTGCTATACAGAATATCCCCAAATCCTTTCGATAGAAATAATTTCTGAAGTGGAGCTGAGGAAGGGGTACAAATGGAAATAGAAAGGTGTTCTTGACTTTGAGTTAACAGGATTAATGTCATTGAAGAAAACAAAATTTCTCCAGATCTGTACTGGTGTAATTGAGGGCAGCACCTGACCCTGTGCTGTACTCACCTAACATTTAAGAGGGCAGTGTACTCTTCTCCAGCTGTAACTTTCATGATCTTTAACAGAAGTGGCTCGACAGTTTTGAAGGATGTTTTCTGGTCCAAGCTGGAAATTGAAGCAAAGAGAAGGGAGGCAACCTTGCATTGGAGGTAAGTTCACCCAATTAATTAGCTCAGTTCCACTAAGCTTCTGAAAATACATATGTAACCTTAAAGAAAGTTAAAATAGCCACTCACTATTTCAGAGAGGAAAAAAAATTGGTTCTGTATTATGCTGACTAGCTGCAGCTGGCAGAGGTCAAAGACAGCATAGCCATGATACTATTGCTCTCTTCTGAATCAGGAATGAAATCTGTTGTATATACATCAATGCAGCCAACGGTGAAATTACTTTCAGTTGGGTTGCTGCTATTTTTGCTAATCTCAGCTAGAGTTTAGCTGGCTGTTTTCTCCTGAAGAATCAGTGTAAAGAGGGGGAAGATAATACACTGATGAAAATTACTGTTTCTGTTCAACATCTTATACTCAATAGCATTTGCTAGGCTCTTCTAAATAGAGCAGTGAATGTTTGGTGGTAGATGCTGCACAGAGTTCATATTCACAATGCTGTGTGGGAGCAGTGACCTTCCCAAATGCCTTGTGTGCAAATCACTCCCATAGTCTTCCTCATCATCAGCTGCATCAGTTTCTTCTTTAATAGCGAAACAAAATTGCAACAGGGAATTAATTTCCACTGGCTGTGTTCTTCTTTTTCATTCAAGTATTTTTCAATTTTAAGCACACAAGTAAATTTGGACTCAGACAGACTTGTAATTAAAATGGCTGAAGATCCAAGGATGAAACAGATGTGTACTGATGAACACAATTTCCACCAAAAATGCCAGTTAACAGAACCAGATAGCTTCCCTCAAAACATCCCAGCTTGGTCCTTTTGCCGGGCCCAGAAACAGATTTGGTATTCCTAACATCTCCCATGAGGAAACCTGGAGCAGTGTGGGTGTCCCCACAGAGGAGCCAAGCTCCAAGTCCTGCAGCAGGGGGTGTTGGCCTGCCCATCCCCACCAATGGTTGCTGGATGTGTCCAGTACCTCCCGTCAGCAACTCCCAGCTTTGCCCCAGAGCCACAGGTGATTTCCAGAGCCCCTGTCCACGGCAAAGCTGACAGTGACAGTCACTCCAATGGCAGGCTGCTGGGTTAAAGGAGACTCTCCTTTAAGGTTAAAGGCTCATGTGAAACTTTGGTCCGAGAAAGATTTCCTTTCAAAATATGTAAAACAACTACAAATCCATAAAGCTGCACACCTGGTTTCAGGGCAGTTCTAGTATTCTTCCAAGGCATGAAAACCACTGTCTGTATCAGCCATAAGCTTTGATTAAGAGACTAAGGGGAATCTTATATCCACATGCAAATCCTCACAGCCCCAGTCCTGCAGTTTATAATGCTCAGGCAGACTACTGTGCTCAAGTGGAGCGCTATTAACTTTAATGTGGATTCCAGCCATGCATTTTAAATTGCCAGATCAGAGGCTGAAATTATATGCACACAGGGACAGGTGTTGTCTACTGCATCTTCTACAGTGTGGAGCACGTTGTGAGCATTTAACAAAGGATAATAAAAACATCATAATAATAACAACTATAATAATACCAGTAGTTATTATGACAAAAAATAATAGATAACACTGTCTACAATATTCAGCTTCAATTTTCTTTTGATGCCTTAAGTTTTAGCTTTTGTATTTTTCAGATTCTGTGCTGCTTTAGTGTGTAGTTGCGAGCTTCATATTAAGGGATGGTAAGCTCTCTTCACAGAATATGTAGATAAAACAATTCCTTTTCTAGCTGGGGACCAAGGACAATCAACACAAGTTTCAGGCCCAAGAGATTAAACAACATGGACTGAAGAGAGAAAAACAATAAGGATGGGACTTCATAACCTAAAGCTATAATTGGACAATTAACTCCAATATGCAAATGAACCAGAACTTATAAAAGTGAGAGACCTTGTGACTGGTTGTCCATTTTGTTACTATTTTGGGTTTATCTTGGGTGTAGCCCTGGCTGGGCTCTTGCACTGCCCAAGATGTATCCACTGAGGCCTTTTAATAAACACCTGCTTTATTCTTTAACTCTGTCTAGCCTCTGTTCCAGGTCAGCCTTCACAAAATATCACTTTGAGTAAAAATACATACCAATTGTTATTGGAATAAGATTTGTGAGCCACTATGCAGCAAGATGAGCCCAGTTTGAGAAAATTCCTCCCAGAATATTGAATTATTTTGTTGAATAGAAAACATCTTCATACAGAGTTGTTTAAATAAGAAACTTTTTATACCTTGTGCAGCTTTCAAATTTCAGATCATAGACTAGTGATGGGCCTTTTTCAGGGCTGGAGGGACTCAGCTCAGATTCATGGCTCTCTCCTCAGCACCTAGGCCTAGTCCATCCACCCTCCCCAAGGCCTCTGGATCACCCTTCTCCAGACTCCAGAGGTATCTGGGCAGCCTTCAGTCAAATCCCTCCTCTGAATCTCTTGCTTTGCTCAGCCTGGAGAAGAGGAGACTGAGGGGAGACCCCATTGCAGTTAAAACTTCCTCATGAGGGGAAGAGGAGGGGCAGGCACTGATCTCTTCTCTCTGGTGAGCAGTGACAGGACCTGAGGGAATGGCCTGAAGTTGTGTCGGGAGGGGGTTACATTGGATATCAGGAAAAGGTTCTTCACCCAGAGGGTGGCTGGGCACTGCAACAGGCTCCCCAGTGAGATGGTCAAGCACCAAGCCTGATAAAGTTCAAGAAGCGTCTGGACAACACTCTTGGTCAAATGGTGTAATTTATAGGGCTCCCCTGTGCAGGGTCAGCATTTGGACTTTGGTGATCCTCATGGGTCTCTTCCAACCCAGAATATTCTGTGATTCTATAAAATGTAGAGAAGCAATAGTTTGCAGCCATCCCACTCTGTTGTTAACTATTAAAATTTGAAAGTAATTCAGTTGGTTTCAAGATAACAGTATCCTTTAACAGGATCTTTCTCTGGGAAACATAAGGGACCTATAATGTTTTATATTTTCTCCCCTGTAGGCACCTCTATACTAAATAATATTCATTATTGATTTTGTTAGGATAAATAACTCAAGCTCCTGAAGTTTGTTCTTTACAGCATTTCTTCTGTGCATTTGCTGGACCTATTTCTGTATCCAGATTGCTAATGCTCTTCTCAGAGGAACGCAGCCAGCCCCAGCAGTGCCACACTGCCAGTCTGGTTAATCCTCTTGCTCCTGTCTGATGCTTCCATGCTTGCATATAAAGACACCTCAGGGTGAGAGACCTCTTTTTATGTCTGTCCTGGACACAGTTTAATGACTTCTTATTTTGTGTTCCACAGATTTTAGATAGTGGTAATGCTAGACTTACCTACAGCTGACCAAGAAAAACATTCAATAAATCGGGCATGATCCTGATTCCCGCATAGTTACCTCAGGAAATTCTGTGATGTGAAGATCCAGAAACTTGTAAAAACCTGCTTGTTTCTGAAATACCCATGTCCTTAAGAAAATAACTGTTTTTCAAAGCTGGTGTTAAACTAGTATATGTATGTACTATATTATTTTATTTATTTATATAAATATTTATGTACATATAAAGATCTTAGAAATTATCTGTAATTTTGATCTCCACTCTGGATAGATTCAATGTACTTATTTTTGGGCTTCAGGAGAATATTGCTTAAAAGTATAAACTAGGAAAAAATGAAGAGATTCCCTTTGGCATGATCTAGAGTTTAAATCCAGAGAAATCTTCTCTATCTATTCATTATAGTTTACATATTTACTGGAATTGCTAAGAGGGATTATATCTAGCCTTGCAGACCCTTTAAAATTTGAAATCCTGAAAGATCACTTCCCTAACCACATCCTATCACAGCAGATTGTGACACATGAGATTCTAGATATGAATTCATTAGGATTTTCTCAAGTGTGAGATATAAAAGCCTTTCATAAATCATTATAAAATACTAGCAATTACTTATATCTTTGTTCTTAGATTACTTATATTACTTAATATTGGACCTTGAATTACTATTTCCCACTTGAGCACTTGGGAGTGGGTGTAAGGACTTATATGGAAATGAATAAAGAAATAGAAGAGCGATATAATTACAAAAAAAACCAAAAACAAAAACAAAATAAAAACAAAAAAACCCAAAACAACCAAAGTAAAGTAAAATCAAACAAACCAACAAACCAAAACTAAACAAACAGGAAATGCTCTTAAGCTTTCATATCTTGGAAAAGGCCATGGCTCAGGAGGCCACTTCCCTGAGAATGTGACCAGTGCTGGTACTGCTGGCTCCTGAGCAGTGTTCTCCAGCCACTCAAATTTTGCTTTAGACAGCAGCAGACTTATTTTTGTTCTTGCTGAGGGCTTTAATCTCAGTTTGCCCACCAGTCTCTGTTTTTGTAGCTTTCAGAAAAGCCAGGTATATTCTGTGAAGCCATTAATTGGTGACTCGTTAGTATCAATGTGTTTACTACGAGCCACTTGTTATAAATGTGAGAAAGAACAAAGTTTTTTCTAACGTATCTCTAATCAGAGATAGATTATACTTCATAAATTATCTATAAAATTAAATTTCTTGCAGACTATTATTTTTAATAATATATGTAGGAACGTTGCCCAGGTCTTTCTTAAAAGGCAATAATAACTAGTTAATAACTAGTTGAATAATAGTAACTAGATGAAGAAAACTAGCCTAACTAAGCCTAACTTGAGCATATGCCCTAACTTTTGAGAAGAGCAGCATGACCTTAGAGGATTGAAATTGTATCTATCTTCCATTAAAGAAACTTCCACAAAACAAGCACGCTTGATAAGGGCAAACTACAAGAGTGCATTTCTGTAAGTACAAAAGCAGCACAATGCTTAAAAATAAATTTCACAAACAGTGAGGCAGCTGAAGGAGAAGAGAGACCCTTTCAGTGAGGCACTCAGTCCATCTGGTAAGTCCTATAGATTTATCTTCATCCCAGTGGTTACTGCATAACTTCTATGTGAGTATAGTTACCTCTAAGGTTTCCCCCTTTACTTAATAGTAGCACTCATCTACAGAACCCAGGTCTGTAAAGGGATCACTCCCTTCAAACATTTCGAATCTCTTATCCTTTGAAATACAGAATCTCCCTTTCTCTCTACAGACTATTCTGTTCTTCATCCACATTAGTAATGCAAAAGAAAACAACACGTACTCTCATAGTGATGTAATAGTTATTCTCTGGTAGCACCCAACCACATGATCATTTTCTTACTATTTAAAATATTTTTACATTTTCTGTCTCAAATAATTATTTGTTGATGTATGTAGCCATACTCCCCTGCCATATGTTGACCTGATGAAGTAGTGTATATTTCATATTGGGAAAGAGATCAATTGCTTCCTCTTAAATGCCTTGCAAATATCTGGTGAAGGATCCTGTTCTGTTCAGATTTTTATCCTCAATACAGTGCCAGTGCACCATCTAGGAGCTGAGGGAGGAATGGAGCTGACTGTCCGATGTCCAAAGTTTTTTCTTGCATTCTTGACTGGGAAGATGTTAATTAGCCAAACCATGAGGTGTTTGATCTACTGTTGTGATTTTCTAGATTAATTCTTATGTTCTGGCTCCCTGACTATAAAATTAAATTAATTTATTCATTAACTTCAATAATTTTCTGTTTCTGAGCCACTTACACCATTACAAGCATCACATTATTGGGAAAAAGCCCTAGGTTACAAAGACCATCTACTTCACCCCAGGAAATCTGTTTAGTTTTTGATACAATACAGACTGTCAGAAGTCACAATTTCCCTCTTCTGACTCATCTGGCTCAGGAAAACCTTGACAGCCTGCTGAGATGAAATGGAAGCAGAAACACAGTAGAATAGAAGGAAATGAGACTGGGCTGCCATCATTAGCCCATGGACCAAGCTCATGTCCCCAGCAGCCAGTCATCCCTTTAGGGTAGTGGTCATCAGCTGGAAACAAAATCTGTTCTGTAGAGTGCCAGGAAACTCTGCTGAAAGCTTGTGGTCCAAGACACAGTAAAGGTAAGTGCCAGTGGCCCTGATGTGCTTCACAGAATTTGTTTCCAAGCTCTTAGCTAAAAAGGAAATCATAGACAAAGTGAATATGATTTAGATTTGTGAAGTCAAGAGGTTTAACATTGTGAAATGCCTGATTGAAGGTAGTCATGCAGCGTTATCCTTGAGACAGGTGTTACAGGGAGGGCAGACAGAGCATGGCACAGGTGTGCTGGAGAAGCATGTGGTGTGTGCAGCACAGGTGTGCACTGTCTGGTGCATGGTGTGTGGTGTCCAGTGTGCAGTGCCCTTTCCAGTAAACTGATTTTATCCCAAACCATGATCTTTGCTTTTTGTCCCTCCAATTCTCATCTCCAGCTCTCCACAGAGAGGGGAGAAGGAGAGGAGAAGGGAGCAAGCAAATGGCACATGGTTTGGAGAGTTTCAGTGGGAGCACTAAACTGGGTAGTACCATTCCTTAACCACAACAGGGTGCAATGGTGCCAATATGAACGTTTAGACACATGGTCAAGATACAAGTATCAAACCTGTTTGAATTACTAAAGAAGCTTGCTCCTGTTCATCATGTATATCCAGACACAACCTTTCTGTCAGCTTCTGCTCCACTCATCATGGACAAGCAATATATAGACAAGGGTTTAAAAGATCTCAGTGCTCTGACTGTTGATGTTTTTATTTCTTCTTAAACTTTGCAAGCAAAGCAAAGCAAAGGGCACAGAAATGCAGAACAGGTGTGATGATAGTTTTCCTGGTAACCATGGGTTGCACCTTACTTAGGCCTCCCTTGTATTAAGGACTGTGCAGACATGAAGAGGGATGCAGCCTCTGCTTATGAGAAATTGGTAAATATGAAAGTCTCAGAGGAAGGAGGATATGTGAGTGTGATGAAAAGCATGTGAGGAGAAAGGGTCTGATATAACATTTCAAAAAGCAGTTTTACCCAAATCCATGGTGATATTCCTTCAAACCTTCCCCTATGATTCACATAGCATGATGACCTTTAAACACAGCTTCCTTATTCTGATAAGTGTGTGTGATAAACTAAAATAGCTATGTTTAGTATATTCCTTTTTTTCCTGCTAACAACACCATAAAAGCCCTTTATCTGGTATAATCATCACCCTTTTCAAAAACTGGCTGTGTGACTACTGAAGACCTCTGGCTATCCCTTATCTCCTGAGCCTCTTTTTGTTTTTTGAACTGCCATATCTTTTCTTACCTTAAGGGTATAAACCTTTCAAAGAAAGGGTTCTCTTTCCCTTTTTTTTTCTGCTTGTTGCTTCAGTCTATTAGAAACCAGAAGAGACTGTATTCTTGAGAATGAGAATCCTTATTTATGTGAATGTGTTTATTCAGAAAACATTCCGAATAATCTTGACATACTTTTAACTGTACAGGAACAGAAGAGATACAATCCAAAACCTAACTAAAGCAGCAGCATTTCATCTTCAGCCCCTATCACTTTATTGTTATCACAGTTTTAACAGCCAGACACAAATTGTGCCAGCCTTTTTTAACTCAAAACCCACTTTCAATAAAATTAACTTTATCAATAGATGGTCACACAACTGGGTGTGTTGTGAAATGTTTGCAAGTTAAACATGTGAGGGCACATCAAAGAGTAGTAGAATATGCAGCCTTTAAAAGGAAGTAATAAAACCTTGGCTGCAAACTCATCACTCTGAATAATTTGAAACCTCTAAAGTAAACAAACCTTATATCCCTAGGTAAATAAAATAAATAAACCTTATAAGCCCATGCAGCCATTGCAGGTGACTTTGTTATTTTGTTCTTTTTTCTGGATTTTTTAATTTGACTGAACTAGATCTTGATCCATGTACCTGCTATGCTTTCCTCTTTAATTTAAGGCAGCAGTTTGAGTGCAAGGAGCAGTAGGGGGCAAGAAAGTAATGGTATTTGTGTATTATTGGGAAACTGGATTTTCAAAGAAATCATCACTAATACAATGAATATAAGGCAGATGTAAAGGAATGAACTTTAAAAAGTTTAAAAAATAACTTTCATATGATGGTGAATAGGAGGACAACAAAAAGATTCACTGCAGCTGAGGGAAATGAGTTCATCTGTTCTTTGAGTGCTGAAGTATTATGTCACAAGTTTGGGAAAGGCCAGAAGAAGGGTAATATATCCAAGATGCATGCAGGTAATGATCTGACTGAAATTGTTGAATAAGAGCAGATAGGCAGGACTAGAGTCTAGGAAGTGCTGGGAGGATAAACATGGCTGAAGGTAGGTCTGCAGAGAAAGTGAGAAAGAGGCATTAAAAATTGCAGTTCAACTGCAATTGTGAACCATAATACTGCAAAGTGCAAAGTGAACCATAATAGAAAACAATAATACTGGTGTGATTGGCACTTAAGAAAAGCATGGAAGTTGGCAAATCGTTGAAAGGAGCTCAGTTTTGGCCAAGTTAATTTTAAGCCAATCATCAGATATCTGAAGAAAAGAAGAGAGAAATATTTTCTTTCATCAAAAGAGATTACTCGTGGGTGACAGAATAGCTTAAAATAGTTGCTTGTTTTTTTAAGGTTAAATATAGTAGCTCAAGCATATTAGGTAGAGGATATCATCAAAGGAGAGGTCATAGAGTAGACAGGGACCAAGAACTGTTCTTCAAAGGAGAAAAGGGGGGGAATTGCCTAAAATAAATTTTGAACTGGTGTTAGGGAGGATGAATAGACACAAGAGAAAACAGCAGCACAGCAAGGAAGGTGAGCAAGAGCTTCAGGTGTGAAGCATACTCAGCAACATCAGAAAGAGTAGAGAGATAAAAGTAGGAGATGAGGTCTTTCTCTGTGAGGTGTTTGATACAGACCTTAGTCAGAGGCCAGAAGGACAGAATGAGGGCTAGAGCTGGATATAAGGGTAGAATCTTCACAATGCTAGGCAGGGTGCACTCTTTCAGTAAGGTGTCAGCTAGTGGCAGGGAGACTGTGAAGCACTGAACAAGGACTTTGTAAAGATTGCTTTCTGCTGACATTGTACACTTCATGCTTGTCCATTTTTAAGCAGAAAGTGCTGCACTCATGCTTTCAAAAGGCCTTTATAAATGCATTTGTTGTACCACTATCTGTACTCTTCATGTTCTTGCTCCTGCTGGCAGAATTGTAGACTGGACCTGCCAGGGCTGGAGCCCTCATGTCCTGAGGGATCTTCCATTGTCCAACATGGTCATGTAGCAGTGTCTACCATTTTTGCCACTGCTTTCTGTTAGAGTCATTTAAAAATTGATGTGTTTCACTGGTAGCTTGGTCATATTTTGAAACTTGCTGTGACCCTCACTCATTGGCATAATTTAATTAACTGTACATAGTTTGACAACTTCAGTAAGGAATATCGTAGTCTACATTATTTGAATTCACTCTTTGGCAGGAAGTGTCCTGATTCTTTCAGCTTCTGTAATATATTTTCAACAGCATGGAACAATTTTGAGTACCATATTTATATATTAAAGGGTGTTTTTACAAATATTCAACCAGAAGATGTCAACACATTGACCATTTGGAAGGTCTTTTACTGAACTGTTAGGTCATAAATTAATGGATAATTTGCTTAAGCCCTTTCTGGGCCTTACAGGGCCCTTTTTCTCCTTACTGCCTTTGTCATCAGCTAGTGCTCTTCCTTACATTCCCCAAAATTTGCACAGCTGTAAAAGGAACTGTCAAGTGAATCAGACGTGTCACTTGCAATTCAACAACTTGTGAACAGATCACTGATGCAAAGAACACCCAATATGCAAGATGATGTGTTTATCTGTGACTACAGAATCAGTGTCTGAAGAGTTAAAGCTGATGGTGAAGAGATCCAGTCTTGCCATGAAAGGGAATAAGACTAAGCTTAGACCAAGAAGTGTTTCTGTAATGCTCTGACACTGGAGGCTTGATCTTTGACATTCCAGAAAGAGACTTATTAAAGCAGGAGGTTTCCCAGTGATGTACACATGGTTCTGCTTTCTTAGTAGCCCACTGCTCAGAGTAATAATTTGGAATAGGAGGCATGGAAAAAGCAGAGCTAGGCAATGGATCTTGCTAAATTCAATAGTAAAACACCTGTTCATTTACAGAGAAAAGAAGCTGCATATCCAAGCAAGTTTCTTGCTGACATCAACTGTGGCATAAGTGAGAAAATATATGTCTCGGAAACTGTTTTCCACTAATTTTCTGTTCTATGGATGGCAGCACCTGTGCATTGTTTTATGAAAAGAGGTGATGACCTAGAAAGAAATTAGCAGGAAAAAGTAGGGCATAGCAGAGTTTGTTTTACTCTTAATCACTACTTTCCTGCATTTTCTCCTTCTGTTCAGTCAACAAAGAAATTGCAAAATTATAATAGTGTATTTGAGATAAAAATTTAGCTGAAGAAGAATTATAGAGTAGTAGAAAGTGCCTCACAGTGGAATAAGACTGGAAAACCAGGAAAAAAGTCAGAAAAAACAAATGTTTAGTTACTTAAATTTTGCCAACAGACATTATTGTTCTTTATAATAATAATTATAATCACATAAACATTTTGTAAAGTAAGAAAGCAATTTACTAACATATTGTTCCAAATTTAATTCTTGAATGCTTAAAATGTTTCTATGGAAACTCATGATCCACAGTACCAAAATGACGTATATGGATTGAGCCTACACCTGAGCATTCAGATTACAACAAATTACAACAAATTTATTACTTCAGAATTTCTTCCTCTGTTACATAAAAGCCATTACTATAGGCCAATTAACAGAATAATGATTAGGGAGACAGTGTCTAATTGGATTAATTAGTTGCATGCTGACCAAATTTCATTGTGTATATTTATCTGAATTCAAGCTTTGAGTTTTACAGATAAGAGACTATGACAAGTTACTGCAGTGATTCTCTCCTACACTAACCTACACTTCATTTCAAAACATGAGCATTTTAAAATAAGCTTAACGTTGTGCAAGCTTTCATGCAGCATCAAAATCCCACAAAATCATACTCACAAATAAGCACTGATTTTTCTACCACCAAGATGCTTCATCATGCTGTGAGGAAGGGCAAAATTCTTATTCCATAGAAGACAGTTAAAAAATTCAAATGGATTTGCAAAATACCGTACCTTACCTCTGCTGTTTCCTTTGCTACAAACGTTTAGCTACCTGAAGTATTTACATTGTTGCTCACCACTTTAGTTTCCCAGTCCCTTCCAAATCAAATTTTGAACAGTGCAATACCTAAAGGAACCTCTGTTTCAATAAGACAAGAAAAAAGTCAAGTGTATGTCTCCAAATGACTCAATCTCATTGCAGAACCACTGTGACTTAGGAATACTTTTGTCCATGACTATTACTCTGCTGTGAGGCCCCTGGTAAAGTTTATTAGAATGACATCCAGTTCTCACACATGAAGAAGAAAATAAGCTTCCTCTCTCATTTTCTTCTCCCTTGAGCTCTTTAACCTTTGAAAAAGAAACATATGGAATTAAATTCTCATTGAGTAAAATATGGTACATTCACGTAGCATTATTTCTATTTGCTGTATTAGCCAGAGACAGCTGCATGAGATGTCTGTGTACTTCATCTGGAATTCAGCAACAGCCTTTCAATCAGTGCAACCAGCTTCCTTCCACTGTCTGCCTCAGAGGTCACTGCAGACGCCTTAAAAATAAATCTGGTCATTACTATCCAACATGAAATATTTATAGCAAAAAATACCATGACCAAAGGCATTTCATATAGCACAGGGCATTTAATTTTAGTTCAAACACCAGCTAGTGAAGTTACTGAAGGCTTCAGTGTTTTTTTTCTCTTACATTTATCTCCTGTTATTCTCCTTGATAATATTGTGTGCTTATATTCTGAAAAATATTCTGTTGACACAACAGAATAGTTGCACTAGAATCCATAAAAGTAGAAATACTGTATTTTTTGTATCTCACTGCTAATCTTTGTTATTTAATCCTACAGGAATACCATGTTTTTATAGCTTGGATTTTTGCTGAACCAAATTAATGAAAAAGATGCACTGCAGAATACTGGGAAACAGCATTGGAGAAATTTCATTTTCTCAGCATTTCATTTCTAGTAAAATTTGTGTGGTTGCACCATTCTGCAGCAGGGATTTGCGAAGGAAACGGTGAGGCTAAATGTACTGAATATCTGACATGTTCCCTGAGCAACAAAGGAACTCAAGGCAAATGTTACAGTATTACTGACAATACCAGTAGTGCTTGTTTAAGCATTTGCTTCAAAAACATTAAAATGGAGTATTAAAAAAGAAAAAAATCACCCAGGCCTCTCTGCTTGGATCAGCTTTCTTGTGCTTTTTCTCTCTGTTCTCTTTTAAAATAAAAGCTTGTCTGCAAGAGCTGCTTATGAATAGCTGCAATAGCTCCTTGGTGTTCTCTTCAGTGGCATCTCCTGCCAGATGCCCTTGTTCTTGAGGGTTTTCTCCTTGACATGAGGGAGATTTTTACTATTACTTGCCTTCCAATATTACCTCCCGCCCTCAGTAACAGCACAATGAACAAACCATGGGGAACTTTCTGACCTGAAGACAGTATATTCTGTCCTGTAGCACTGCAGAAAAGGCATATTACTGGAAGGTGAGAGTGTTGGGTTTGCTCATTCATGGGAGTTTGCATGGTTTTGCATTTTATCCAGTTCACTGGCAAGCTCAGGCTAAGGGATCTGAAGTTCTATGGCCAGAGAGACAGGATATGCTGTTTGCCCAGTGTCAGCCTGGGAGGGACCTCAGATACTGTGAGATACTGGACTGCTGTGATTAATGGGTCAAGCATTCAACCAATGCAGTAACCACAGAGGTGCTGTAAGAGATTGGACTATTGGACCTAGTGGTTCAAACAACCAGCTGGGTGCTTTTCTAGAGATGCACAGAGTGGCCTCCCAGGTGCAGAAGGGCCCGAGGCTACAAACTAGGTTTCCAGATAAGGGAAAAGGCTGATAAGAGGCAAATCCTTCCATGTGAGATAAATCCTTCCTATCATGCCAGTGTCCTCCCTCACATGATGACTCAGCTCTGAATACTCCCCTCCCAAGTACTGGAACATTCACTGGTAGGATGAAGGATTTGCCTGGGCTGATGGGCCATGATTGATTCAACTACACTAATTTCAGAAATAGCAGCAGCACCTAGGAGGATATAAAAGATGTGGGAAGTGTCCAGTGATCCAGTATTACCTCATTCAGGCGAGGTACAGGGGGAATTCCCACCTAACCTCAGCATAATAAACCCCATGGACATGGTGTTTTGCAGACTTTTTCCCTCACCACTTGATCAATACCGTCTACAACCACCATCTTGACAAGACTGCAATCACTGAGAAGACTGGAAGAAGACCAACAGGATGTTGTTGGAATCTACAGAGTTGTGGTATTTTTTCTACTTCATGTGTTTCTCTATCACTCTCTTTTTCTTTCCCCCTCACCATTTCCTCTCCATCTTTTTATGCATCTCTCCTCTTGTTTGCTGTCTTCTCTGCAATCCTTAATGGCAGCTGAATCAACAGAAGCTATAATTATAATTCAGATCCAGTATAAAAAAAAATACCTTCACTTTTATCTCTTGGTCTGGTGAAATCTGCTTGCAGAGGCCAGGTGAAATCCTCACATGTCATGGTGTGATTCTGTAGTAGTTTTACACCAAGTGTTGTGTTACAAGATTATACTGAAGTGAGAGACTGAGCTGTGTAAAGCATCCTCTCTCAGATCTTATTTTGCTTTCATTTCCCATCAGTTCTGTCAATATTCTGTCTTCAGTACCCTGATAGATTTTATTCAGCTGGGATTCATGAAAAAGAACACAGAGGAAAGCCTGCTATCTCCTAAAGAGATGTCAGCTTGGAAAAATCTGGGGAGTTTTCCAAACAAAACTGACAGTAGAGTTTAGGTCATTATGTGAAGTGACAGGAGCTAGACATACTCATTCCAAAGTAGCTGCAGTGGCTAAACCTCTGACTGTCAACACTTTCAAAAGAAAGATTGAATACTTTTCCTCATGTGAGTTTTTGAATTTTATAACCAAGCAAAAGCAGCGGCAGCCAAGCACCATTGGTGGCAACTGTGTAGATGCCTATTGGTACCCACAGGAATAATTAGAGTAAATTGGAATGCTAAACGTCAAGACTAGGGAGATATGTACAGAGTTTTCATTGAAAAGTTTAAGAAAAAATTCTGTTACCATGAAAGAGATTTTTAGTACTCTGAAGGGTTCATAGTCTGAACACACATTTGAGCATGTTAGAAGTGGCTGAAATAAAAAAGAAATTAAACCTTATGTTTTCAAGTGCCCACAAAATAAGCTGAAGGATAAGAAATATAATCCTTGAGGTACACTGATTCTCCAGGCTGTAAAGCTGCACAAAAAAGTAGCAACTCTTGTTGTGGTTGTGGTTGGAGCCATAGTTTCACAGAGAAACCATCCAGGGGACACCCAGTGCCAGCACAGCTCAACTCAGACAGCACTCAGTGCCAGAGAAACCTGCAACAGCTCACAGCTGGCAGGAAATTGATTTTTGTGCTTCTTATAACTTTTTTAAGGATAAAAAGTGAGGGCTTCTTTTCTAGACACTGAGAGAATGTTTGAAGAAAAGGTTTGAAGGGCAGTATGAAGAAAGAGAAGAGGAAAAAAAAAGGCAAAATGCTTTTTTTGCTTTTCCAGTTCTGGAATGTCCTTTCACAACAACTTTCTTATATTTCTCTGCTACTGAAGAAGTAGCTACAGCACTAAAACAAACAGTAATTGCAGACCAAACTAGGTATTATCCTCACAAATCAAATTCTAGAAAATAAGATATCTCTCATGTACAAAAGGGCTAAATCTCAACAGCAAATCACAACCAAGCATGTTGTGTACACTGGGTGTTAGCAAGTGGCAAAGGAAGGATTCCAACACTCCCAGCTGCAGAACTCAAGAGCAAAATCAGGAAGAGGAAGAAAACAGATGGAAAGGCACCAGTGGCTGCATACCTCTGAGCATGCAGTCCAAGACCCTTCTGACCCACTCAGTTGTTTGACTCAATCCCTATTAGGGTTCAGAGACACCAAGGGTATTCTGCTTTTGACAGGAGTGATCATGTCTTCACCTCCAAAGAGGCATCTGGAATGATGTTTTGGATGACACACTGGTGACTCAGGAACCACAGCACTAACTCTGGCATGGGAGGAATTGTCTAATACTGATAGCAATAACATGTCCCATAAGGTTCTAAGCCCTATGGGCACAATTTGCCTTCTGACTGGTGATGTTTGTTGCATGGTCTCCTCCCCTCAAAACAGGAGCCCTATACTCTTTTTCAACAATGAACTAGAAATGCCGGAAATTATGAGAAAGACTAAACCAGAGAAGTTAGGTTGTTTATATCTATTTAAAGATGCATGTATCAATTCAGACGAACAAGTGAAAAACCTACTGGATATTACAGAATTGTAAATAACATGATTACAAAAGACACAAACAGGTTTGGGTTGGGGCTGTTTTTTGTCTGGTTGGGGTTTTTTTGTTTGGTTGGTTTTTTTTTGTCGTTGTTGGTTTTTTTTTTTTTTGTTTGTTTGTTTTTGTTTTTTGGTTGTTTTTTTTTTTTCATAGCATCTTAAAAGCTAGAGAAAGTTGGATGTAAGTATTATCTTTTTTATTTCAGTTTGTTCCCTAGTGAGACACTGAAGGATGGCAGTAACAGACTTGTTACATTGGGCTTCTAGTACATCCTTGTGGACACTGCTGAGTAATATTGCATGTTCACAAGTGCAGGGGTCTTTCTGCTATTAGCNTCCATTTCTTCCCAAGTCAGCCCTAATGATTTCAAATATTTGAGAGTGTGCAGTAATATTCTACAACACATTTCTGACTGTGGGAGTCCTAGTAATGTAAAATCTCTGTACTGCTTCTGCTTTTGCATTTGGTTTTGCAGACTGAGAAATGCTTCTCTCAATCTATATCTTTATGTGAATCATGTAGAAGTGGAAGTCCAACTGAGGCTTTGGCAGAAAGGAAGGATTGCTTCAAGTGCTCTACAGCATCCTGACACACCTAATCTGTGTTTGTTTTTTGGCCTGTTAAAAGCTGATGATTCTTATCTGTGCTACTGCTGCCTGTTTCATCGCCCCAGCCCCCTCACAACACTGAAGTTCATTTTTTCAGTCAATGGGTAGAGATTTTCATTTATCCTCATTGAATCACAGCCTGTTTATTTCAGTCCATTTAAACTCATTTAGATCTCCTTTTCATTGAGATCCTTTTGAATGCCACCCCTGTTATCTAAAATATTTTCAATCCTTCCCTGCTTAGACTTATATGAAAATATGTCAGGCATCCTCTCTCATTTTTCAACCAAGTCTTCATTCAATGGTAGGCAACACAAGACTGAATATCTATACTGTGCCACTCCATATGTGTGACCAAGCTGGATGTGAACCAGTGATTGCTATTCCCTGTGGCTGGTTTTCTCCCTGTGTCATGGGGTTTGGTAGTTTCCCTTGCACAGCATTGCAGTAGTTTGCCTGTGAGCATGCCACGGGGACAGTGCAAATAAACACACTGAAGCAGAAATACTACATCTCTACTTATCCCTTTACCACAAAACTATTTACACTGTCATTGAAGGAACTTAGGCTGGTCTGACATGATCTATTCTTGGCAAATCCATGTTGCCAGTTACTTCCCACTTTATGAACTTCTTGGCATTGTCCCAGAATGTGTACATTAGCAAAATGCTGATAGCAAAATTTGGTTGTATCTCAGTGGCAGTAAGTCAAGAGAGGACCTCCAGCACCCTTCTATTTTTCTGTATTTGTCATCTCTATCAATATCATCACTCAAAAAGTCCCATGACTGCACTTCCTCCCCTCTGTTTGAAGAAGAGCCGACAAAGTGATGTGGCCAAAAATTCTGAACTCCTCATTTCTCTTAGCTGAATGTGCTCACCCACACATGGGTCTCTTGAACCACTAAGGACATCACCACTAAGGACATTTTGTGCAGAGAGACCTTTGTGCATTGCTGCTTCAGAAAAATTGCAGCTACACTGATATTTTATAAGGTTAATAGTTCAACTGACAACTGTATTTCATTTCATGTTGGCGGCATTAAACCAACTGTGCAAACTCTTTTCTGATGGTCTGATGGGGATAAAGATGGGAAAGAGAGAGCATGAGGAGAAAGGACAAGATAATAAAATGTTAAGGGACAGGAATGTGCAAAACACATGAGTAATGTGCATCATTAACACAGATATCAAAAATGCCTATGGAGGGCACATGAGAAGACAAAAATGGCCAGATCTGTGTGTGAATTGCAGAAGTGCAGTGAACACAGCCATAACTCATACTTATGTTCATTTGTTTGTTCATTTAAAAAATATTGTACCCAAATGTCTTTTATCTTTCTGAAGAAAGAAGAAAATACTCCACCTGAATCCACATGGTCTTGTGCTTTAACAGTACGGGCAGACAAACCAAAGTGGGTCTGGAGATGCTTGGAAGTGGATTTGTCTTCTCCATTAAACAGAGTTCTAATCCCACCAGTATAAATGCCAACATGTGAACAGTGGATTCTATTTATGCTGTTTCTAGTCAGTCAAAAGGCATGGGCACAGCTTGTGGGGTTCTGGGCTTCTCAGGTACATCTTGGTTTTGCCCAACTGAGCACAGTACCAGAGCCACTGTGGGTACCAGCACACCAAGAATAAAATCAGTACTGCCTTCTCCCCACTGTTATTCCCCTCTGTAAAAATTTTAATTTTGGAAGAGGAAGTTGAAACATGTTCCTACTCCCTTACGTGAACATTCTGCCTATTTTTTTTTTTCCATACTCCAGTGTTTGGCATTTCTTCCCATCATTAAGCCATTTGTGTGAAATACTGAACTGATTAATGTGGCATTTTCCACTAAACTGTTTCAGGAAATGCTGCATCTTACCAGTGGGATGCTTTTGAATAATTTAATCTCCTTAGTATAATTAAAATTATGTTCTGAAGTTAGTACCTATTTTCCCTGGAGACACTCATCAAAATGTCAAGTGCTCCTTCTAGTGGAACAGCAGTCCCATACTACAAACAAATATATTTATCCACTGTTGCTTGCAAGTAGGAGACCTTTGCCTCTATTCTTTGTCACTTCATTTTTTAACATGAGCAAATAGTGCATGAAATATTAAGCAGTCTTTATGCACAGAATGACAGAATATTTTAAAAACTTGAAGAAATGAAGCACCACAGTTAACAGTGCTTAGAAGTATTTTTTTTCTTTTACTAATGATTTAAGTGTGACTCTTAAAATCAAGTTTAACTGCTTATTTAAATACAGAACAAATGTTATGTAACAAAATGTTTGCTTCCCCTAGCTTCCTCAGGGCATTGTTTCGCCCCAGAAAAAAGCAGGGTTGTGGTGCCACCACCTGGAGAGATGCAGCAATTTTGTCTGTAGATCAAGTTTCTGACAGTTGCTGGGACTGAATCCACAAATTTACATCTGAGTCTTGGGCAAAACTCTATTTAAAATAATATGGACTGTCCTTTTCCTGCAACCTTCAGCTCTGGGCCCCATGACAATAATTATCTATTCTGAAATCCAAAAGTACCAGGTAGAATGTATGTCCACAGCTGTATTACTTTGTACCATTAGCCAGACTTTACAGAATGTATTTGAGATTCTTTTATTTGCTTTTATTAATTTGAAAGAATACCCAGCTAGTAGTTATGGTATGCATTTAGGGAATCGAATAAATTTCAGCTAGAACTCACATTATGTATGAAGGACTTGCATCTGTTCAGCATGTTATTATTATTTATAATTGCTCTTCTTGCCCAGTTTGGATGTAAAGTACAGTACAATTTAGCTAGAGATAAAGATGAAATCGTTAAATATCTGTTGATCATTAACTTTCTCTAAACTGAGCTAAAGTTAGAACAGTCAAATATCTGTTGATCATTAGCTTTCTCCTCCTAAGCTGTCATATATAAGCCTTTGAAGTTATTATAGGAAGCAGTGTATGTGCAATAAGCAACACAAGGTCAAAGCTAAATATTGTCCTATCTGACCTAGGCCACTGGGAAGTATGCATCTACTCTAAGCTCATCAGGTAAGATCCTCCATAATCACTGGGGACAGAGAGACACTGCTGGAATTCTTTCCCCTGCAACAATTTCCTAACCCTCATGCAACTAACTACCCTCTGGAAAAGCCCATCTGTCCTCACCAACCCTAGGCACAGCCTTCACACAGTAGATAACCCAACTTGCAGATGGCCAAATGCCTCGTGGTTGTACCTTATCCTGTTTCTAACAACATAAAAGGATCATATAAGCCTAGTGGAAGCAATTCTTCTATGTTGTACAACAGAAATTAAGTGAATGAGAGCTTTCAGGTACATCTTTGGAGGAAAACAGTTCTCTAACCAAATGTGCATAGGTGTTGCCTTTATTCCCAGTGGTGACACTTGCATACATATGTATTAGTCTTAACTACTCTGCACTTCCTGCAGCTAATCCTCATGTTTTTCACTCTGCTTGCAATGCTCCTGTTGTAAGATCACCAGACAGGGGGAATGACTGTCTGACAACACTGATTAGTTTAATGCATAACATAACTTCATTAGTATCTTGTAAGTACACTTGACGTTTAAACAGTCCCATTTCACAGTTTGCAAATATTTCCACTCTAGCACATCAATGCCATGCAAGGTTAGTTGCTCTTACTAATCCACTAAAGGAAGCCTATAGCTTTTGTTTGTATTGGAAAACCACAACAAATTTCTTTCATTTATTGGTCTATTGTATGAAACATGCACAGTCTTAATCTGTTAGCAAAGTTTTAAGCTGAGCCTCCTTAAATCCTACATGCTCTTATTTTTTATATGTCCATTATCTATTAAGTCTAAACCCCACAGCATTCAGCAGTTGCCTCTGCCCAGTCAGACTAATAGCAATGCAGCCACCCACTCATCCCAAGGATGCCTTTGGGAGATTGTGTCACCAAAATGCATGAGCTTTCTATCTTCTGATAAGCCAAAATTGTCAAGGATCAGTTTGGTGGGGCTTTTTAACCCGTTATAAACAAAATAATCCTCTATGGTTTCAGTTGTTTAAATAATCTTGAGAATCTCAGTCATGTACCATTGTGGTGTCCAAATGCCTGTGTATGGGATGATTCTGAAGAATGAGTTACATGTTATGGTTCTGGATTCAGAAGTACACCAAAACCTGTTAATCACAGCAGTTATTAGCTGTTACAAGAGACCCTGCAGTGCTTCTGTCATGGGCCAGCCTAGACCCTCCTAAAGGGCTCCTGGAGCAGGTTCAGCTGTCCCTACTGCCACCCTGATGGGTATTTCAGTTGGTCCTTCCCATCTGCACCTGGTCTGGGCATGGCTGTCCAACATCTCTTCCAACCCAGAGTGCAAGAAGTGTCTTGACTGGCATGGCCCAGAACCAGGCAAGCCAGCCTGACTTCCTGGGCAGATCACAAGAGAGCAGCCCAAAGTAGGTAGTCTGCTGACAACAGGTTCTTAATAGTGATTTTTTTTCATTCCTCAGCTTCATCAGAGGGGTAATTTATTTATTTGCTAGCATTTTATTTATCTGTAGAATGAGGATTACAGTTTGACCTATTTGTGCAGCTCATCTGGAGAGCCAAGATGATTAAATAGTGGATATTTGTAAAGGGATGTGTCACGATTTAACCCCAGCCAGCAACTAAACACTACATTTAGTCCCCCTGGTGGGAAGGGGAAAAGAATCAGAAGAGTAAAAGCTAGAAAACTTGTGTATTGAGATAAAGACTCTTTAGGTAAAGCAAAAGCCATGCACGTAAGCAAAATAAAACAGGAAATGAATTCAGCATTTTTCTTGGGCAGGCAGGTGTTCAGCCTTTCTCTGGGAAGGCAGGGCTCCATCACATGTGCTGATGACTAGGGAAGACCAAGAGCATCCCTCTGAATGGCTGCTTCTTCCTTCTTCCCCCAGCTTTAAATGCTGAGAATGACACCATATGGTATGGGATATCCTTGTGGTCAGCTGTCCCTGCTGTGTCACCTCACAGCTTTCCATGCACTCCCAGGAAAGGATGGGGATGTTGCAATAATAGGCAGATGGAACTCAGTTTCTTTATGCAGGAAAATCCCTTCTTTATTCACATAACTCATACAGTTATACAGTTTTCCCAACCTCGTGTTGAACTCCAATTGTCTAGTAGTTTTCTTGCTATTCAGTTAATTGGTTAGTAGTGTGCATTTTACGTCTCCATCAAATCTCTCTATTCTTGGATTGTTTACATATTTTCTTCACAGATTCTCATGGGACAGATTCATTGTTTATGCATGTGCAAACTTATTTTTCTCTCCAAGAATAGGTTGCTGTGTTAACAGACTTTGCATTTCTCTGATTCTTTCCTATGGGAACATACAAGCTACTGCTAGTTTACCTAAAGTAACAGGGCTTAAACCATATTTTATAAGACCTTTCTTTTGTAATATCTCTACCTGCCTGCAACATGGGGGAAGCTGTTTTTAAGATTTATTTCGCTTCACATTATTCTACTCTGGTTTAATTGGTAATAAATTCAATTAAATTAACCAAGCTAGGTCTGTTTTCCACATAAGAGTGAGTAGTGAGTGACCTCTCCCTGTCCTTTTCTTAACTCAGGAGACTTTCATTATAGTTTCTCTATCCTGTCCACTTGAGGAAAGCAATGATAGAGTGGCTTTGATGGCTTCCAGCCAGGGTCAAACCAGCACAAGCACAATTCCAAAACATAGTCATATACTACCCATTGTGTAGAAAAATAACTCTAGCACAGACAAAACCAGCACAGCGTGGTATGGAAATGATGGATTTGAACTCTGGAGTAGGGAACTAGCTATGAAGTGGAATATTTTCCTCCTCTCATATTTCAACAATTTAGCAATATCCAAAAAGAACACTGATCTGTAAGGCTGAAAATACCATGTCCTCCTGTAATATAAAATAAATCTTAAATATAGAAAAGCCGGAAGTAATGACATCACTATTGTCCACATTCATAAGGATGTCACTGAATGTGGTGTTTCAACTGAATGTGGTGTCACCAAATGTGATGATGGAAAATAGACTTTCTCAGTAGGTACAAATGGCCCATCAATCACCTGCAATAGTTTCCACACTTTCTGCAGCAGAAGAAACCTGGTCATTTTAAATACATCTACTGTACTAATGTGAATTTATTTCATCCTTGAGTCTCTGATGGAGTTTCTAGTTTTTTTTAACAAGACACTACACAAGCTATTAGACTTCTCAGTGTCACACTTAGAGGCTCACAGTATGAAAGAAAATGGTTCAAATTGCTAAATATAACACCAAAAGCTCTAGAGAGAGACAACATACCAAAATAAACTCTGGTTGTTTTCATACATGGACTGCCTACAAAATACTCTTGGTTGTTCTTGGAACTACTACTGATACATATTCAAAATCTCTGAACTTACAATATGGAATTAAGAATACTATAGAAATAGAAGGAGTTCTAATGAACAAATGTTGTAGGTAAAAATTGTTGAAGGTGCTGTGACCAATATACTTTTAGTTATTGTGTTCTTATCAAGAAGTATGATATGATAATGTTCCTCAGAAAGGACACAGAGAAAGAGCTAGTCTTGACTGTTTAATTTGAGGAAAAGGAAAAAGAGGTATAAATATTTTTTATTAGGAGTACTGATATGTATTTCCTCTAGAATGAGGTGAAAGCCTATTCAGCCTTATGCAAAATTAATTTTTCTTTATTTTAAAAGATGCTTAGCTTGCATCTGTTGACTTTTGGTTTCGTTTGGGGTATTTTTTTTTTGTCTTACTGCTATTATTAATTTCTAGGATTTCAGTCTCCTGAGGCTATTCAATGGCTAATTTGCAGAGCCAGCTGTAATTAGCCCTGCTGGGTAACAGGCTGGTGATGGCAGTGCTCTTGCAGCTCAGAAAGAAGAATGTCAGGATAGACATAATCTCACCCATTTCCAAAGAGGAGATCTGTATTATCACAAAATCTGTACTGGCCAGTTAGGGAGTCACTTTTTATAGACTCTTCTTCACTACTTTGGCACTCTGCAGCTGATGCGTGGTTTGGAGAATGAGTATTTATATCTCATCTAGATCTGAGACCTCTCTAATGTAGCAACAGAGGTTCCCATCTCAGGAAACACTGGATACTTCTTAACTATCATATTGCTCTCATCAGTGCAATGGATGTCTGTTTTAAACAGGATCTTTTAAGCTGGATAGAGGGAAGCAAAGACTTTTACCCCAAATTCATATGTATATGGCATATGAAAGAGCATTTTATTTTTCCCCCTGGATTTCTATCCTGACTGTTTTGCAAAGATGTTTCATTTCGCATCACAGCAATGTCTGCCACGCTGTTTTTACAACCCCAAACAATCTGCCTTGGCTTATTGCTGAGCATGGATAAACCATTGTGTCTCCTGTGCAGAGGATGCCAACCCAGCCTGGCTGGACCCCTCTCCACACTCACAAGTTGTTTGGTGTGCCCAGACCTCCTCCCCACCCTTGGCTGCTTCCACCTGCTCTGAGTCACCTACACAATCTGACACCCACACAGTTAGACTTCCACCTTTGTTTAATCATTGTTCAGAGAGCTTTAATTTAAAGTGTCTGCACTGTGCACTTCCAGGCACAGATTTACGTGGGCACAGCACACAGGCACTGCCAAGCAGCTGAGCTCCTGCACTGCACACAGACAGGATTGCTTGCCTGTCTCTTTCTCAGTCAGTACTTGCCTTTATGTGCATGCAGCAGTTTTCCTGTTACTGCCCTGCTCCCCCTGGAAGACCACAGCCTTCCTATGATATCAGGTTCTGCCTAAGGCTGGTGGTAAAGCTTTGGTTTGTGCAGAAAAAAAATATCTAGTGAAGTTCCATGTGGTATAAAGCAGTGCTTAGATGCTGCGAAGGTACATGCCATGAAAGCATACCCAAATCTGCATTGAATTTGACCCTTTTTTTTCCCCACACGATCTATTGGAGAATCAAAGCTTAAATCTATTTCTTCACTAAAGCAAGCATCTGCAGCCTGTTAAAGGGCTGATTTATTATAGTACTGCTCACAAGGATTTAGATTAGTAACATTTAAAATATATATTTAATTTCTTTTAGGAAAAATTACTAAATTTGAGAAATGAACCTCTGAAAATTAGATTAATATTGCCTAAATATATTCACATAAATAATATTTCTGGCTTCAACAAATTTAGTTTAATGAGGACATTTATGATTATGTCATATATCAAGAAAAGAATCCCAAATTACTTAACTGGGCTCTAAAAATCACCAAAGCATATGATCCTGAAATATTTAAATTCCCACTGTATTTTTTCTGAGATAGAAATAAAGAAATGCTTTGAACTGTCTATAAATCTATCCTTCCAAATGTTGAATTCAGCTGTGAAAAATGGCTTATCCTAAAAGAAATATGGAAGAGTTTTTGAGAGCTGAAATCAGTACCTATCTCAGCTCCAGTGCAGAATATCACAAGTAAGCACATGTTTAACCACAGCCACCTCATTTCAAATATAAAGCCAAAGCAAGAGAGGTCTGACATCTGCTTTGACACCAGGTCTGTACAAAGCAATTGAAATGGCTCTGAAACACACACATTTCCAGTCAGTTTTCACTGTTTTGCCATGGCTGTGCATCAACATAACCAAAAAAAAAATCTTATCCCCTAAATTCAGTTTTGATTGCAAGTACCTGCCTGTAAGAGGAAATAACTTGGAGAACCTTTGAACCAAATCTTTTATTCTACTTTTGAAAAGACTGTGACATCTAGAGTTTAATTGGTATCATTCAGTGTCACTTTGGCCCTATGACTCTTTGGCTTAGAATACACTCACTGAGGGAAAAATGACCTAAGGGTTTATGCAACTAGTTCCTGAAGAATTTATTTTTAAAAACCCAGAAATACTTAACTTATCAAGCTTGAACTTACAGGATGGGTTTGAATTGGCAAGTAATATGGGATTATAGAAATGAAAAAGGTTTATCTGAGTATATTTTCTCCTAAGAATAAATAGTGATTACACTAATAAAAATTAAAATTCCAGAAGAAAATATATCCATAGGTTAAAAACAAGACATGCAGGTGAATTCTAACTTAGTGTCTACTTTTAGCCTGGGCCAGATATCTTCCTCCTCACAAAGAGGAATCTAGATGGTGGGTGACACTACAAACCCAGTGCCAGTCCATGCTTGTGCTCCTGCTCACCTGCCAGCAGCCCTCATCCAGAACCCTCCCAGCTGCTGCAGGGTGTGAATGGAGCATGTCTCCAGGCACACACCAGAGCCAGGGGTCATCTGCCTGCTGTCAGCATCCCCCAGGCACTGAGTGCATCATCACAGCCTGTCACTTGCTGCATGATTTATCTGATGCTGGTTAGAAACCATGTCACCAAGAGAGAATACTCAGGATCCCGTGAATCCAACTTGAAACCATCACTACAGACATCAGAGCTTCTATGAGGATGAGGGAAGACCATGCCTGAAACTAGCTGTATTTCCAGTGCACAGCAGCACAGTGCATGCATGATTTCTGAGCCTACATGGCATTAATGTTGTTCCTCTGAATGGTTCTGCTCAAGTTCCCATGTGCATCCTTTTTCAAAATCCTTCCTTTTCCCTGGCCTATGTGGTGGTGTGCTCCTGTCAGCACCAGCCCCAGCTGAAGCCATAATCTCCAGTGGGGGCTGTGATGGCTGCACCCAGCTTACTCTGGACTTTGGGGGCTGTGATGGCTGCACCCAGCTTACTCTGGACTTTGGGGCATGGATGAAAGCTGGCAGCCAAGGGCTGTTTGGACCAGTGACCCACACGTCTTGCTGCTGTGCAGCTGTGACTGCAAGCCATGCACAGTGAGCAGCCCGGGGCTGGGGGCTGTCCTGCAGGGAGCTGGGCTGCACACCAGGATCTCCCCCTGCACAGGAGTGTCTGCCCAGGTTACACCTCAGGGGTGAGTGATTCCTTGCAGCAGCACATTCTCAGTGATTAACTGCATGATAACTTGGACATCTCAGCTGAGGGACACAGAGGATTGATTGTGTACATATAATCCTCCAGACATAAACCACTGTCCGGGTCTGCACTGCTAGGATTGGATCCAGCCCCACCTAAACTCCTCTCTGAGAAGTTTAGAAAGCAAGGGGGCCCTGGCTGAAACTCATGGCCTAATGAATGGGCCTTCATGCTGTAAACAGCTTGCCATCAAATCTTGTTAAAATATAGTCACATATACAGTTGAATTTTTTTACATCAATAAAGCATATTGTGCCTTCTCTCTTCAAAGTGAAGCACATCACTCCACCTGCAAAAGACTGTCTTCAAAAGTACAGTTTCACAAATCCACCAGCAGTTTCCCTTCTTTCCTATAATTCACGTTACCTGTGTGCTTTCATACTGTATGTCCTGCCTCTGGAGTCCTTCAGGAGGTAAGATTGACAGTGGGGGGGAGAAGGCCCCAGTAATGTCTTGATGGCCAAGAGGTCTGACAGCACAAATTTATTAATTCCTTCAAGAACATTGCAAAACTGACCATTTCTGGTCTACACCAAGAAACAAATAATAAAGAAATTTTGAGGTGATCTGCACATTACAGGTTGTCACGGCTAAGTATTAGCAACAAGATAAGGCCAGAGGATGGCAATGACATCCCCTTAGGAAGCTAGGAAACAAACATTTTCTAGGTCGATAAGCCCTACCCCTTTCCATGTAGCCCAGGCTACAGATGGTATGTTTTCAGGATTGGAGAGGCCACATATAATCCACTACAGCAGAAAAAGTCAATAACATGAACTTACATGAGTAGTGTGAACTTGCCTTTAATAGGTCAGATAAGATCCAATAGAGGCTCTTCATTTTACCCAAGACCAAACAAAATCAAATAGAGGGCTCTTGTCCCTTGTTTAAACCCAAAGTACTTAATCAGGACGGATTTCCAGCCTTTTGCAGTTTGCAAGTTTCCCATGGTTCTGCATGCCAATGTAAGATAGCTGGCAATAGCACTTACCTGCCAAAGGCATACAAAAATTACCCTGAGACTTTGCTGTTGATAGGTCTCATCTCTGTTCAAATCCAGAAAAATCAAATAGAGGAGTCCAGGATTCTCCTTCAAATGACAATAGCTGAATCTGGCACAAAATTTCAGTTTTCAGGTTTTGGAGCAAGGCACAGTGGATTGATGCGATGTTGGGCAAGGCCCATTTTCCTTGATGGTGTTCCATCAGCCAGCTCCCTCTGCCCTGGATGTCAGAGATGTCCATAACACATCAGAAAAAGGCCTGTAGCCAGGAGTGATGATTCAGCTCTTCATCTCAAAGTATATACCCTCATGCTTTCCTAGTGTCTTCTAGTGTCCTGATCAGCTAAGCAGCCGACCCTTCAAGAGCTGGACAGACATGGCTGAAGGAACTCCCTCTCCACCAGGAAGGGTGCTGGAATTTCCCTCTTATGAAAAGACTGCTCCGTATAACAATAAGGTTTTGAGACCTGAAGCATGGTCAGTATAGGGGCATATGGGAAGAAAAAAAGTCTAAAAAGCCAAGTTTCTACAGTGAGGGAGTCAGCTGGCTCACACTGGATGAACTACAATTGCAGACATGTAGAAAAATCAGTGATAGTGGACTAAAGCTGGAGTTTGATGCAAGTAAAGATGAGTTAATTGAAGAATCTGACTAAAACTGTGAAGGCCTCTAAAGTAGCTCTGCATGCCAGACACAGCACCAGGAGCATCTGCCAAACCCAAGAGAGTGATTACACAGTTGAGCATTGAAAAAGTCTTGTCATGGGCTCTGAGTGCCCAGCCATGGACCCGTGGCTCATGGATAGAAAAGGATATAGATTTATTTTCTTGTTCAGAAGGAAAATAATTGACTTATTTCTCTTGAAGAGATCTACCACTGTAAATCATAGAATCACAGAATGGGTAAGGCTGGAAGGGAATGACAGTGGGTCCACAAATGGGGTATTGCCATTCTACTCATAAGCCATAGATGTGCAGGAAAAGAAAGGAGTGATTTTTTTGTCATAGTCAGAAGAGACATGTCACATGATGCATTCTCCAAGCAGAGCCAATTTATAAATGGTGGAGTTGCTTTTAAGTATCCATTAGTGACCTACCTCCTTTCTCACTCTATTGTATTTTTCACTCTAATTCACAAATGATTTTTCCGCAGCAGCATTAGGATTTAAAGCACTAATGCTTCTATTCAAAGCAAAAGAATACATTTGAAGGATGTGATACATATTACTAAAAAGTTTAAATCGAAGCAGAATAGTACATTTTATTTTTAAGTGAATGACTAGAAGAAATCTTATTCTAGGGGGCAATTTTATTTTACTTTTTGTCTCATACAGAAGGTACATATTTTGGAAATGT
This sequence comes from Peucedramus taeniatus, assembly GCA_013400575.1. Taxonomy (NCBI): domain Eukaryota; kingdom Metazoa; phylum Chordata; class Aves; order Passeriformes; family Fringillidae; genus Peucedramus; species Peucedramus taeniatus. The sequence goes on along the minus strand of WBNO01021197.1, from coordinate 43,147 downwards.
TCACAGTTCCAACAAAACACAGACATCCCAGGGTGAGGGTGTCTTGTCCCAGGGCTGCTATGGTCTCTGCTCACCATGGGATGGGAGTAGAGTGTGCCTGGCACAGCAATAATCTGGGAAGCTTAAGTACTGCCTGCTTAAATGTAAACAATATTTCTTTCCAAATCCTTTTCTAATCCGTGTCTGATAAGACTGAGCAATAAAAATTCTAGCTTGACCTGTCCAGACTTACAGATATTTTCTTGATGCTGAACACAGGACATTTTGAGGAATTAACTTCCTCATGTGTCATTTATTCAAGAAAATTCCTATAAAACCAGTTAGGCTGACAAGTGCAAAGTGAGTGATAAACCTAATACACTTCATTGATTTTTTTTCTGTGTGTTTTTCTGATGGAAAGTGTTTTTCGGATGGAAGGATCTTTCCTTGTTAATTTCAAAATCTTTGCATGAATCAAAAGACAAGTGAACTCAGGATTTTTAGATATCAGCAGTCACAACTACAGGTCTCATCAAAACAACTTAAAAAGCAATGACAAATGACAACAGGGATGGTGGCTGAATTAACAGATCAGTGAAATTATTGTTTCCTTGTGAGAATTAATACAAACCTAGTCATAGAATCAGTTCTTTCCTGGAAGTAGGATTATTCCAGAAACATTAGCCTGAAATATCTCAGCCATCACTGAAAACACAGTGTGCTGAAGGAATGATGGTCTCCTTCACAAGCTAGCTTTACAGAAGAGACTATGAGCTTGAACTAACCAAGCTACCTATACATGGACCTAGAAAGAGAACAGTGTCTTAGGTTCTAGATTTTGCTGGGTTTAAATCATTCAGATCAGTGATTCCCAATCTCTTTAAAGTTATGGAAAACTACCAATACTCAGGACCTCTCAGGGAGCTTCAAGATATTGACAGCAATCTCCTGGACTTGAAACTGAAATTCTGTTGCTCTGTTTTCCATGGGCTCCTGTCTGTCACCCTGCAGCAACACACTGAGCTGTTATAGGAGTGACAGAGAGGGGGGAACTGTTGGTCTTCTGTCAAGCTAGCCAAAATGACATCTGTCTCTGTAAAGGATTCACAAAAGAACAAAGCATGCAGCAAAACAACAAAGCATTCTCATAGATGTATGAAAGGATAATATATGCTGGCAGAGACTGAAGTTCTGATAAGCTGAGATAATATTTTCTAATAAGCTTCTTGCTCACATTAATCCACACACATCTGGCCTTCAGTAAGAGTAGCACATTTCATTAAAAAAAAAAAAAAAAATTAATTTAAAAAAAAGTTATATGGATTCATGTGCACCAGTGAGTGCATAGGGAAAATGATGGGCACTTTTGAAAGCAATGAAAAGGAAATTGGGCTTGCAGGATTTTCCTGTTAGTCACACATCTGTTTTTACCAATCCCATGATGTTTCCAGGTGTTTGGCTGAGTTTTTGCTTGGCCATACAGATACCAAACACATGTCAAGTGACCCGATTATTCGTCTTTAAGGAATCCTGCCTGCAGAGCTCCTCATATGACTTGCTGCTGCTGCGTGGGATTACAGACAGCTCTTTATTACCCGTGACTCACGTCATGATGGGCTAATTGTTCAAACGCAGCCAGTGTATTGTGCAGCCCCTGCGGATCCAGCTCAACACTCCTTTGTTCTGTGCTCACTGCCGGGGCTCTTGTCCCATCTCTTGGGTAGTCAGCGTTGCATACAAATACCTTGTTTTTAGCCACTAACTCTGCAGCTGAATTGCTAAATACAAGTGCTACAACCTCGGTTTGCTACAAGCCAGTGGGGTTTTGTAATTACTTCCAAAGGACTCAGGTGCGTGTGTGCTCCTGGATGCTTGCTCCCTTGGGGCCATTGCTGCTTGCCATGGTTTGACGCTGGCCAAATGCCAGGCACCCACAAAAGTTGCTCACTCACCCTCCTCTGCCACAGCTGGGCAGAGGAGGGGAAAATTTAATGAAGGGTTAATGAGCTGAGGTAAGGACCAGGAGAAAACACTCCAAGGGCAAAACAGGCTCAATTTAGTGGTGCAAAGTAAGTTTATTACTAGCAAAATCAGAGGAGGATAACGAGAAGTAAAATAAGCCCTTAAAAACACCTTTTCTTCCCCCAACCCCTCCCTCCTTCCCACTGACAGCACAGGGAGACAGGGTGTGGTGCTTTTGGTCAGTTTGCCATCCGAGGTTTTTTCCCACCCAGCTCAGGGAGAGGAGTCCTTCCCCTGCTGCACCGTGGGGTCCCTCCCACAGGACTCAGTTCTCTGTGAACTTCTCCAGTGTTGTTCCAACCTCACAAGCAGCATCTTCTAATCTCACGAGCAGCAGTCCTGCCAAAATTTTTGCAACATGAGTCCCTCCCACGGGCACACAGTCTGTCACTCTTCCACAGGGTGCAGTCCTCCAAGGACAGGCTGCTCCAGCCTGGGAACAGGGCCCCCCTCTCCATAGAGTCTCCCACTGGATCACAGCCTCCTCCAGGCATCCACCTGCTCCAGCATGGACACCTTCCCCACGGGCTGAGGGTGGATCTCTGCATCCCCCGTGGATCCCCATGGGCTGAGGGTGGATCTCTGCATCCTCCGTGGATCCCCATGGGCTGCAGGGGCACAGCTGCTTCACCATGGTCTCACCACAGCCTGCAGAGGAATCTGGGCTCCAGTGCCTGGAGCACCTCCTGCCCTCCTTCTCCACTGACCTTGGTGTCTCCGTGTTGTTCCATCACATGTTCTCACCTCCTCCTCTTTTCTGGCAAGGATAAGCTGTGTCCTCACTTTGTTNTTTGCTAGGTAACTAATTGCTGGGTACTTTATGGATACTTGACTTAAACAAAGGAGGCAGCAGGTTTCTCCGGGTGGAACAGCAGTGAGCAGCAGTTTGGTCCGAGGACACCGCTCCGAAAGGACTGGAGTACCAGGGGACCCTGCTTGTTTTCTCTCTTGCCACTGGATTTCTCTCCAGAGGAAGACTGAACTCATTTTCATCACCATCGGACTTTCCTACAGGACTATTTCACTTCATAGAACTGCATTTACTGCTCGAGGAGGATTTCATCTGGACTGCTTTCACTGCCCTGATACCCAGGGTGTCAGGTCACATCCCTGACTCTGTCAGGGCATTTTCTGAGGTTTTGTTGTTTCTTCGTTTTTGCTTGTCTCTTAGTGCTATTACATTTGTATTTGTCTTTGTTTTGTCTAATATTCCTAGTAAAGAACTGTTATTTTCACTCCCAAATCTTTGCCTGAGAGCCTCCAATTTTATAATAATCTGAGGGAGGGGGTTTACAGTCTCTATTCAAAGGGAGATTCCAGCTTTTTGCTGGTACCTGTCTTTCAAACCAAGACACCCTCCTGCTACCAAAACCAGGCAATGCAAAAATCAACACACTGCAATTAGTCAGATCTTGTTTTTTGGAATTATCAGGTTTTGTATTTTCTGTTATTACCACCTAAAGCATCACTTCACTATTTCAGATAGTTGCAGGTTGGTCTCTCAGACTTCAGAGCCTTTGAGAGAACAAGAATGAATTCTTATCAATTCTTATCAGAGCTCTTGAGGGGCTTGGGAAGGGATATATAGTCATAGTGAACAGGAACAAACTTGATTTATGAACAGTATGTTTTGTCCATGGCCTGGTAGCCTATAACAGAATCTCTGAAATCACAGACAATCCCTGGAGTAAGTTATTTTTCAAAAAGGCTCAGTTTACTTTCAGTAAAGCTACAAAGGGGTTGCCGTAGGGCCTCTGAGTCCTTCTTTCCCTGTGACAGTAGTAGTGATGTCCAGTAAAAGTGGGCAAATAGCACACCTAAAATTCAACTGCATCATTTTACTTTCAAATAATGCATGTGAAGCACGTGCTTTATATACATAAAACCACAGCAACCCTTTGTGAATACCAACCCATCCCCAGGAAGATGCCCAAGGCTCAGGGAGAGGGCTGCCTTGCTGTCCCCTCATCCTGCCTAGCTCTTTGACTGTGAAATTGTAGTGAAGGGTCAGAATTGTACAGTGTCACTTTAAGACAGAGAAGAACTGATGAGATTGATTAAGAAAACATAAGCTGGACACCTTGTTTATCTTGCACCTGACTTGAGCAAGGACTATCAACTGAATGATGTCTGGACTACAGATGAGGTCTCACAGCCCAAGGTTGTTTCACCTGCCCCTCTGTACCAGTCAATGGCCATATTCCCCTCACCATGAAAAACAAGCCTTGTTTGAAATCTAGTTCATTAAGAAGAAAATCATAGGTGCAATGACCCTCTGACGAGAAAGCTTTTATTGCCACTTCGGTATGTGGAGTAGGACCAAAAGTGTTTGTTCCACCTTTTTTGTCAACTGTAAATCCTGACTGAAAGTAACTGAGATGCTCATTAATCCCCGTTTAGATTTTAGTTTACATACCCCTCAGGATGCAACTGAGGGAGAACATGGGGCATGTAAAGCCCCATGATGAACATCATGTGTCTCCAAATCCCCCCTATAACATGTGATTGTCCCATTCCCGTGGGACAGGCCAGAATATGTGGTGTAAAAAGAGAGAGCAGAATGTGTAGGAGGGAGAAAACACGTCCAGAGGAGGAAAACATCTCTGCTTGCTTCAAATCTGTCAGTGGGCTGTGTCTCTCCTCCACTATTGAAGAGGCTCTTTTAGGTGCGCTTTTTGCCTCTGTGTTTGTGTAGACCCATGAACATTAATTTGTGCATGTGTGTATATATAGTGTTAATAAATCTCCCTCACTATATTTTCTGTTATATCTGTGCCACACGTTAACACTCTTCAATTAGTGTATCACCATGTATCACCTGAAATCCTGAACTTGCTTTCTTGTTGCTTCAACAAACCATACTATTCATGAATCTGGATCTGCTAATCCATATTGAATGTGATCATACCTGTAGTACTAAACTGGTAAATTGGATTATTTGTGCATCTGTGCTCATGCAATTTTTTCTTTTGAGCTCAACCAGACTTACAGTGCTAAACTGGCTATAATGAGAAATTTAGCGCAGCCACACTCAGCTCTTCTGATATCTGAAGACCAGGAGGAACACAAGGAGGTTTATTTTCTGCTGAATTCCTATACCCTTAATGCAATAGGAGTGAGACAGCCCTGTCTGTGAAGTCCTGTCTTGCTGCCCTAGGAAATTCCCATGGTGCTGGCCCTGGGAAGCTGCTAACCCTTACTGTGCCCTCCCATGTGTAGGGCACAAGAAACAAAAGCCGTCTGAAATGCAGCTGTCCATCATTGGTCTGTGTCCAGCATCACACCAGCTTTCTATCAGCTGAGGTTTGCCAAGACCCCTGTGCAGCTTTGTGACATCAAGCAAAGCACACTGAAAGGAGAGGACTTCACAGATTCACAAGGTTTTAACCTTGTTTTAAATGGCTCTAGCACTCTGACATGGCACTCTGTGAATGCCATAAAAAATGGATTTGTTAGTCAGGGGGAAAAGATATTTAGTATGCCTTTCAAATCACAAGAAGAAAACTCCAAGCACCTCATAGACTTACATTATCAAAGCTCAGACAGAAACAAACCTCCATGAGAAAATCTCAGAAAACTTCAAAAATATTCCACTCAGAGCACTAAAAAATCTGAAAACCTGCCAGGACCTGCAATGCATGTTTTATTTTTATGGACTATCTCTGAAGTGGTATTCCACAACACACCAGTGAGGCCAGTGTTTGACATCAGTACAAAAGATTAAAAGGAGACTGATTCCAGTCACTGGCTCCACAAGACTTATATTTTATAGTGTGGCATTTTACGATTTGCAAAACAACAGCAGATCTCACTATGGCTTCTCACATGGAATCAGCTCTGTGGAGTGTAATGCAGGGGAACATCCTTCTCACTCAACTCCTGATGGCAGTTCAAGGAAGATGGATGTGATCCATCCTACAGCTGCCAAACTCCGGTGCTGACCAGCCAGAATCAAGGTATGGCCCTGCTCTCAAATCTTTCTTCATTAGGAGGAAGAGAGGTACACTAATAGTTATGTCCTGCCATTTCCTGTGGCTGGTTTGGACCCTCACAAGAAGGCATAATCCAGCAGGTAGAGCTTTCCTCCCCAGATACCCCAACCCAAAGGTCACTTCAGTTAAGGGAGAACTGCTAATTACAGTGAGTGCTGAATCACAGACAAGTGTCTGAAGAGTCTGCACCTAGTGCCTGTTCTCAGGCACTAGAACTTCTCTTCTGGCTAGGCTGAAACTGGGGAAGGGAAGCTGAACACCAGTCTTTTTAATGACTTGTTCACTCCCAACCAAAGTACAGGATCATGCAGCATACTTTATACTGTTACTGCCAACAGAGGGAAAATGCAGCAATGAACTGGGAAGGAACAACTTCAATCTTTTTAACCACATAGGACTAAAAAAGTAAGTTGGTAAACTCATAGCTTAATCCTCTCTCTACTGCAAATCCAGTATGTCAGCAACAGTGTTGGAGTCCTATTACTTTTGTTATCAAACAACAGTTGTATTTTTTGGCATTTATCAAAAAGGTATTGCTATGCTCTACCCCCTCTTCAAAAATTAAATCCTCATTTCAAAGAAAAATATTATCACTGTACCTGTGGTAATAAATGATGTTTCCTGCATCATTAATGTCTGCTTCTAGCAGATTTCCTCAGCTATGAGGTAACAGCTCAGTCCAAGAGAGCAAGAGAGGCAACAATAACATAGTATTCATACATTAAGTATTGTAGCTTTCTTCTTCATTCCCTTATACTTATTCATGACTGTGGATTTTTTCCATTACATTCCATTTAATCCCAAATCTGTCCACATTTCTTATTAAAAAAAAAAAAAAGAACATCAGAACAAAAGCCTGAAAGACATAAGCAAATTATCAGTCTCATTAAATACATACAAAAATAAAAAGAGAATTGAGACAAGCTGGAAATAAAATTGTGTGCTGGACCATGTTATTTTAAAAGTCCCAAGAGAGCAAAAGCTGTTAATTTGGCAGCAAATTTCAGTGCATCTAAATAGTAAATAAGCTGTAGATAACACTAATTATGAAGATGCTTCAAATGTTACTGCTGCAGCTGCCAAAACACTTTCTACAGCTCTATCCTGTGACAATGTTTTTATCAAGAATTCGAAAGAAATAGCATCATTTCAACAGGCTGACTTACATGTTTATATGGCTATATTTAAACAGAACTGTCAAGCTTTATTCTAACAAAGCTTCAAGAATACTACAGATTTCTGAGTGAAAAAGTGGAACACCTAAAAAAAGTCACAATCACAGCAGTAAGTAAAAACCTTTTAATTAAAAGTTTCTTAGTCAACAAAGATCCACTGAGATACAAGCACACAGGCATATTTTTGTAATTCTTGGCCTAAAAAATATTTGCCAGGTTTTAGTATTCTAACTGAGTCCACACAAAACAAAAAAGTCATTGCAAAAATCCATCTGCATAACCAGGGCCAATTGTATACTTCATGCATCCAGAAGTTAAATCACCTTCCTTCCTTCCCCAACAGTATTTTAGCAGCTACAGTGTGGTCCTACTTCTTTTGTGCATAATATTTGAAGGTTTTATAACTGGTATATCTGAATAACAAATGTTGTTTTTAAAAGTTGAAAGAGATATAGTAGCATTTTTCAAAAAATGAATGCATTATCAGAAGTGATACATTCCTGACAATCATCTGTCTTCATAATTTCTTTCACTAAGCTGTTCCTTGTATCAAAACAAGGAATTGGCATTGGAATAACTCAGTAGCCTCCACCATTTACTGCATGAATTCCTGCCGTGGTCTAAAGAGAACACTCTTGCCCTAAAAGGCTCCAGAATTTTGCAGTAAGTCCATCTTTTTCCAGACAATTATCCCTGGATGTTTCAAAATCTGTGGACTGACATGCTGTAGTTCCTGATTAGCTTTAACAAGGGTAAATGTTAGGTTTTTTTCTTAATATCCTACAAAAAGAATGGGTTTTGATGAATATTAGACCTATTGTAACACAGGAAAATGCAAGTCAGTCACAGTGATGGTTTCATTACACTGATACTTGTTTTGGGTATTTTGTTCACTTGCTGTGAAATTGTCATGTCCACTGAGCAATTATCTACAGAGCTTTAGAAATGAAGAGATGGGGAAACTTTCAAAGTGTTCTCCTGCTGCTTTTATAGGCTCCTTGATTAATTTTCCTCATTTACCCCAAGCAAAGAATGTGATATAAGCAAGCTTCTCAAAAAATTCTTTATTGAACTTCAACAAGACATAATTAATGAAAAATACATTAATGGTATATTGGGGAGATAGTTATTTATTCACAAGTATTGTTACTTATTATTATGGGATATCTAACCAAGGGCAGAAAGCAGAAAATGGAAATTTCCAGGCTCCACTTTATAGATTTTTTTCTCTTATTTTGTACAAAACAAAATAGGTTCATTCAAACAGAAGCAAAAATACCCTCTTGACTATATCAGCCTCATTGTGCTGTGTTTTCAGGGGAGCTTGTCAGCAGCTCTGTGATCAACTCTGATCTTGATTCCCAATGTAAACATCAAAGGTGCTTTTTGTGGTTTGCCATAAAAAAGTATCAGACTTCAACAAGGGCTCTTTTGGGTTGTAGTTTTCTGGAGACAACGAACTGCAGAAATCCTGTCTGCAGAAGTGCTAGAAGATATCCAAACAGTTTCTGCAGATTCTGCTTCCCTGTTCCAACAACCTTTGGTTAATCTTGTTTCTTTTACCAAAGTTGCACAATTTAGTCTTTTACACAGACCAATTTATCTCAAAATCTGTATAGTGGCTTGAGTGTCAAACTTGAAACACTTAATATTAGACACATAAGCACCTGTCCAACTCTCCTTTCTCATACAGTAGACCAGACCTTCAGCAGACCATAACAATACAATGGTTCCATGGATTTTGTGTCAGATTGTGTACTGGGTTACACAGGTAATGTTCACAATGTTAACCCACCAACACAACAGAGTGGGATTTGTACTGATGAGAACTGAACACAAACCTGCATTTTTAGAATTTCTAAAAGCATCGCAGCTTCCTTGACTGTCTCTTTAGCACAGAATAATCTTAATGCGGTGCTTGATTTAGGCAATATTGACAGTCCCCACTGTTGACATAAATTTATTCCTCAGAGAAGACAATTAGAAATCCACTTTAGCCACAGTAGAATTGAATCTCTTGAAAGGTGTATCTGAAAAAATAATTGTAAAGGATGTGACATGCCCTCTCTGCAGCTACCATGAAGACACAAAGACCTATGACCTATCTACAGGGCTGTTAGAACACCACATATCTTAGTATCATTAGGCTGTTCTCAAAGCAATAAGAAAGCTCTCAACACCACAGAGCATCAAAAGCTTTCCTGAAAGGTTAACGGTATGTGCACTCCAAAGACTTGCTCCAAATATATCAAAGGTCAGGAAAAAAAGGAATTGAGGAAGAGATTAACTTTTTCTTTTAATGAACGCTTCTGTGTAATCCATTTATTATTGTGATATAATTGTCACTTGCTTAAATAATCACTTCCTGTATTAAGCAAATGAAACACTTAATATATTATATTTTTAATGCAAATTTGTTGAAAAAGTAGTGACTGGCATTTGGCTTGTATCTGGTGAATTGTGACAGTGGTATACAAATAAGACTGCATTTTACATGTGCAATGCATTGGCCAAGTCTTCTGTATTTTTAAAAACATTTAAAAAATAAGGACCATAAATAAAAGGTATAGATTTTAGGTACTAGTAAGCATAAGGACCTGTAAAATAGACAGCATTTATACATAAAGTAAGTGCTGGTTTGCATGGATTAAAAGTCCATACACCTTTTCTGGTACAGGGATCATTGTATATAACATGATCCCCATAGCATCAGAGAAATGTGGATGTCCTGAGGGACTCCCTGACTAAGTGTCTCTATGAAACAACTTGCCTTGAGGCCAGCCTTGCCCTGCAGCAAGGGAGATGTCTAAACACAGTCCCTTGTCTCAGAGAGGATGGCTGTGAGCTGGGCTCACTGCTAAACCCTGAAGGGCTGGGGTTTGCTCTCCCAGGTGCTCGCCAGGATGCTCTCCAGTGTGTCTGCTGGAAACACTGCTGCAAAACCACCCAGCCCAGAAGGCTCCCCACCCACCAAGCCACCCTGAGCTGACAACCTTATGACAACTTTCATAAAAATAGATGAAATAGCACAGGATTCTAGGTGTCACTGCTGGAACAAATCCCACGGAGACTCACAGCAATGACTAATTTCCAATAATTATGCTTTGTGTACACATACTATTCCTGTAGGGAAGTAAACAAAACTAAGCCTATGTAGCCAGTTATCAGGCAAAATGCAAATGGAAGAAAGGAATCCTTGCCTTCATATACTATGAAGAAAATGCAAATGGAAGAAAGGAATCCTTGCCTTCATATACATATTCAATACTATGAAAGCCTCCTAGCTTTCATAGTATTTTTTCCTATGTCTTTGAATAGTTTTAGTATTTGGAGTGCCAAAGTACTGTTGAAACTTGTAGAATTGCATTGTATGAAGTTACTGCAGATACATTCATTATTTCTGATTATCAGAAAGAACAACTTTAATCTCAAAACATATACTGAGTGTTGAGGAAAAATCTAGGGCACAAGAATGTTCAGAATAACTTTAAGCTACAAGGCATGACAGTTTCTTCTCTATCTATAAAAGAGGATTTCTTTTTATGTATCCAAGATCATACCCTACTTTTCAGCTTTAAAATTCAACAGCTTTTTCTTATAAAAAAGAATAAACCTCTCAAATCCTTTTCTAAAATATTAACTAGTAAGTGGATTGTCTTAAGGTTCTCTGAGTCATCTCTTGGGAGGTGCCATGACTTCCTAAGCTACACTGCTGCCAAATATTTTTGCAAAGTGAAAGGAGAACCAGCATTCATAGTCAGGAGTGGCATTTTGTCAAATTTATCATTAAATGCTATCACTTTGATCAATCCACTATACTGCAATTTAAATATTTTAAACTTTTAAAGTATTAAATAGATATAGATATATTGAAGATTTTGAATTTTTATTTATTTATTTTTTAAACTGTAGAAATACACTCTGTAAAATCTTCTACATCTTTCATCTATTTATGCCTTTTATAGTAGTCATCACTCTATCACCTCTCTACTAAACAAAATTACTATCACAGATTCTATGAACAAGGACCCTAATTCTGCTGTGCTCCCTCTTTAAAAAAAAATCTTTTTCTTCCTCTTCCAGCCTTTGTCACCTTCATGATTGTTGCCTTTAGTGACAGAAAAATGGTATGTAACACAAGAGATAAATTGTCCTCAATTACTATAATTTCAGATTTTATAGTATTCTGAAGTCAAATCTAATCTAACTAATCTAAACAATTCCTTTCAGTGTAAAAATATGATGCTTAAGGAATGCTTATTTATGAATATGTTACCGTTTAAACCTGGACAAATGAAGAACAGCAACAGTTCATCTTTCATCTCTCCTTATGCATGGAATTCACTGTTGATTTCAAATATGAAACTATTGGTATGCACTGACTGGAACTCTACACTGGAGTAAAAAGATGCTATTCAGTTTGGCATAATTCCATTTATTTTTATATTAGGGATCTATTTTCTTTTTTCCCCTTAATTCTGGTAGTTTTTAGTTTTAATAGTCCTTAGAGTTTGCCTTGCAAGTGCTGTCAAATTCTTAAAAAGACAGAATTAGCACACTTCAAGGATTAAGTTTGAATTTAAATACTTAGCACTTTGCATAAAAGTGACCCAGTTTCAGAAATATTATCAGGAAAATTCCACATACAGCTGCCAACCTGGCATTGCTTTTTATGTATGGTTACTTACAGCACGAGGAATTTCCAATCTAATTCAAGAGAATCTATGAGAAATACTAGAAATATGTTTCTCCACATGCATCTTTTAGAAACCAATTTAGGGTATTTCAGAAACATGTAGTCATACAGGAAATCAGACTTTAAAATTTTTATTGATTCTGGGGACTAGACATCTCCATTTTGAATGTGATACATGGCTGATGTATCACTTTCATCATCATGTTAGTGATCAACCAGGAAAACTCCCATTTCAAAAAAGGATCTTTGGTGGTGGCCTAGCTGAAGCTAATAAAAATAATTTTCACTTTGAGTACCTAGGTTTGAGATGGAAAAATTCTGAAATAACAGGAAATATAAATCATTGCTCTGGTCTTTAAAAATGAAATTACTGAAGAACATTATGACAATAGGAAAGTATTTAATGCATTTATTTCAACAGTTTTGACAAGCACTATCACCAGGATTTTCATGGGCAACAGCTGGAGCTGCATCAGAAAATGCAACGCGATGCCATTCAGAGTGACCTGGAAGAGCCTGAGAAGTGGAGCCATGTGAACTCATGAGATCCAGTAAAACCAAGCGCAAGGTGCTGCACCTGGGTTGGGGAAAGCCCCACTGTCAACACAGACTGGAGATGAAAAGATCAAGAGCAGTCCTGCCCAAGAGGACTTGGGGGTGCTGGTGGCTGAGAGGCTGGACATGACCCAGCCATGGGCACTCACAGCCCAGAAATCCAAACGTGTCCTGGGCTGCATCCAGAGCAGTGTGGGCAGCAGGGCCAGGGAGGGGATTCTGCCCCTCTGCTCTGCTGAGACCCCACCTGCAGGGCTGCATCAGCTCTGGGCTCCCAGCACAGGAAGGACATGGAACTGTTGCATTTACAGAGGAGGGCTATGAGGATGACAAGAAGGATGAGGTACATCTCCTGTAAAGAAAAGCTGAGAGATCTGGAGTTGTTCAGCCTGGAGGACAGAAGGTTCCAGGGAGACCTTACTGTCCCAGTACTTAGAACAGGCAGATTCAGACTAGGTATAAGGAAGGAATTTTTTACCATGAGTATTGTGAAACACTGGAACAGGTTTCTCAGAGAGGTGGAATATACCCTGTCCTTGGGGCTTATTCAGGCTGGACTAGGCTCTGAGCAATCTGATCTAACTTAAGATCTCCCTGCTCACTGAAGGCACTAGCTGACCTTTAAAGATGCCTCACAACTCAAATATTGTATGATTCTATGAAGAGAGGAGATACACTGCTGCAGCTCCCCCAGACCAAGCTTCACATTGCAGAGGCCCATTGTGAAAAGAGGGACTCAAAGCCACCTGGTAAGTGCTGGAAAGGGGAACTCTGTGGCTGGGGTGGAAAACTCTGAGTTGGCCCACAACAGCATGCACACTATGCACACTATTCACCCCAGTGGGGTTCCTGGACAATGCATGTTTGGTAAGTGACTGTATTTCCTTATTTAAGGCAAAATTGCCTGAAGAGGTGATAAGGTGATACAGTAAGTTATTACAAGCACAGGTTGCCACATCTCAGTTACGGTTTTTCAGGAGGCTCTAAATGCATGTAGAATAATTACAGACTATAAGGAGGATACCATGAATATGCAGAGTTGCACCTCATGGGCATCACAGAAAAGGATTGGGCGGACTTCTGGACAGGGCACTTCAGAACACCTCAGGATGAGGGTGAGCCTGCTGCACTTCTCACTGCAAGGGCCTTGTAAGGTGACAGACAATAAAGAATGAGTACATATGAGAATTCATATGTGCTGAATTTCTGATCATATGTTTTCATCTGTTAGAAGCATATCAGTAATCTTTAATAATAATTTTATTATAGGTATTTCATAGAACATTTATTCTCCTGTCCAATACCAATGGCTTTGTAAGGGTAGATAAATGTTTGCACTTTGGATAGATATGATCTTATAAAAATACTACGTACAGATCTAAAAGCTGGGGAGCAATATGTCATACAATCATATACATCCTGCGCAAGACCAGAGAGTTTCTTACAAGGAAGAAATCACATAATTTTTTCTATCTGATTAAAATCTACATCTTCCAAAAAAATGTGCTATCATTTGGAAATGCATTCCTGTTGATGTACTCTAGAAGCAAAGAGAAAAATGAAAGCCACAAAGAAAAAGCTCAATGAAAATTAAAGATCAAACTTTGAATATTCATATCCACAAATGGGTTAAGAAAGAATGTCAGAAATTGCAATCCAATTTATTTTTCGGAGAAATCTTTGAAATGTTGATGGAGTTTCATTAAAAGGAAGGATTTTATCTTACCTAAGTGATATAATATTACTCAGTGCAAACTGCTGAGCTTTGTAATTGGCAAAAGAAGAGATAAAAATGTGGAAAAGATCTCAGGTAATAAATAACATCCTTGAGCCAACACAGGAATTATATTTGTCCACTTGGATTAGTGAGGTTCCTTGGTAAAGCACTGGACTTTGATCTGTGAATATTTATCTCAGCAAATAATACTGCGCTGTACCATATCTATTATTGATTGTCCTGCAATAGTAGGTTATTTCACCACTAGGATGACTGATCTTTAACATACAGCTTCATATGTAGCACCAATTTCACACCTAAAGGCATATCAACTGTTAGATTAATTGCTGTGGTTGTTCAGCCCTCGGCACAAACCCTCCCTATAGAATAGGGAATATGTGAAATGTTGCCCTTCTGCATGTACTTGTAATTTCTTCTTACTCAGTGTATTTGGATTGGAGGACTACTAGTGCCTGGGATACAAGAATCAAATCTGTACCACAGAAAAAAATTCAATAATTAGCTTTGTTTTCTTACATACGAGTTTAGGTTAGAAAGACAAGCTTTTGTAGCATGAAGAGGACAGCACAGAGATAACATTAGGGTTAATGTGTTTGCCTTCATGGAGGTCTGGTGAATATTGATGGCCTTGTTTGGGGAGGACTTAATTCTGCACATTCCGGGTGTTCTAGCACCAGCTAGGGTATCCAAGTGCCGTTGGTCTAAGTAAAAACCAACGTATAGAGGACATCTTAATCCCAATAATGTATTGCTAGCATATTTTAGCCAGGCCTAGGGCAAACTCTTTTTTCTACACAGCAACAATATTTAGACTGATCTACCCAGCAGCTTCCTGGATAAGGTATGACTGAGCCATCCTCTTGACACAACTTCTTTCAATATGCCTTTTTGTTGCTTATTCAAAGTAAGCCTTTCCCACAGTCTTACACATTTTTTATCAGTCTTCCAGAGTGGCAGGTATTTTGCAGTGGCTCAAGTTTTCTTTACAATTATTCTGATGTGAATACTTTACACTTGTGTGTGCAGTGACAGGTCACTGTTAAGGATTATGACAAATTAAAGAGATTTCTGTGGACAGAGTAAAACTTCATGGAAAAAAATCTGTACATTGTTCACCATGAATCTGCCAAGTGCCATCATCACCCAGAGTCATTCTGTTTGCCTCTTATTTGGTGAACACTGGGAAACTATGGAAAGCTGATTTAATAAATATGTAACAATCTATAAGATAGTCACAGAATGAAGTTATAAGATGATCTTTTATCTCTGGGGCACATAAATTGAGTCTCTAACTACAATACCTCATTTGTAGAGTGTTTAGTAACCACAATTGTCTCCATAAGACTCATGAAATCAAAATCTTCAACGATTTTTAATTAAAATAAGAAATCACAGCTGAGGGGGGAAAGTTACAGTTTCTATAAATTAGACACTGTAAATTAAACACCATTCTCTAAAATCGGAGGCAACTTCATGGGTAGATTATAACCTGTAGAATGGAAACCTTTATGTCCCCCATTTCAGAGTTTCTCAATATATGGGGTTATTTCACTAATTTATTTTACTTCAAGGATGAAGGATTTGTGTAAACACCACCTCTTTATCTAAACCTCTTTTTATTTCAGAAGGAGATTCATATAAAAATTTATAAATTAGGAAGACAGGAAAGTTACAGGACAGGGATTTATTCTCATCATAACAAGGTCTTGTTATTTTTCTATTTGCTTTGTATTGATGGCATGACATCAGAGCAACAAAAAACAACTTGTCTGGGAAATTTCCGACATAGGTGTACAAGTATTGCATATCCTGGAATTGTCTGGGTCAGCCTGTTTTTTTTCTGTTGTTTCTGACTTCCTCAGAGGAGGGTATAACCTCAGAATTAGAAATGAGAAATGCTAGTAACTCTAACAACCTCAGTGATTACTAAGTTCATTTTAATGTTACTGAAGGGCACTTAGATGGTTCTGTATATAATTTTACAGAAAAAAAAACCCGTTCGCCTCTTCTGCCAGCATATTGAAAGGCAGGGATTCTTTCTTCAAATTCTTTAGCTGCATGCTCAAGCTACAGGTAAATCATTTTGGTGGTGGTTGAATGCATAGCATTAAACTTGTTGCTAAAATTATAACAGCTATGAAGTTCACATCAAATCTGTTAATCCAGGTGGGGGAGAAGGTTTAAGCAGAAGAAAAAGGATTTGTCATGATTACAACAGAAATGTAAGGTTGCAAGGATCTGAAAGAGGTCATCTTGCCCATCCTCCTGCTCAGAGGTATATACCATCTCTAAGAGATACTTAAATCTCTTCTTGAATCACCTTCACTGGAGAATTATGACAAGCACTTCATATAATCTGATCCAGGGTTTAACTGCATTTAACAGAAGGTATTTTTTTATTTACAACGTACCCCATGCTATTCTTCAAGAATACATCCAGCCTGAACTGACCTCTGTTTCTGCAAGAGCAGCTTGACACCAGGTTGTATTAAGGGTCATTATTGTATATATTATGGGAATTTTCAATGCACTGCTATTACACATTTCAATATTTTACTTCTCATTTGTGAGTTTAATATTTCAATTATGACATTTAATCTTGCTGATATATTAATTTTTGGGAATTGTAACTTTCTTCTACATGCCCAGTATGTACTCTTAACAGCATGTTAAGAAAAAGGAAAAATGTCTCTTTTAAAATGAAACTTAAAAAAAAAGTCCTGTCTATGAGCTTTTGAGGGCACTCTACAGAGCATCTCATTCTTAGAAAGTCCAAAGGAGATAAAATGAAACTTGCTTATCTTTCAGAAGCTTTTCTGCCATTTGCCTGGATGGCAATATTGCACTAAAAAGGAGAAAATCAGGTATACCTTTGCCAGAGGAAATAAAAAAAAATAAGAAAGGATCTTTCTTAGGGTAAGCTCTGTGACCCAGCTGGTACTTTATAGCACTTTACAAGTATGTCTCGGAAGTTTAGTAATCAGAACTTAATACAAATATATTTCTTAAAGCTGACAGAAAAGCACAACTTCAAAACATTTCCTACCGACCTTCAGAACTAAACATAAAAAGCAATTTTCTCCCCAGTATATTTTCACTGTCTGTATACTACTTAGTACAAGCATAAAAAGCTTAAATATATTTAAATATATTTCACTGGGTGCACCCGAAAAGATTCAAAGTGTTTCTTCCTTCATGCACTTTCTGTAGTGAGCTTGGAAACATTGGAACTCAGTTATGAATATTCAGGTGAAAAACTTTGCACTATATTCACAGTGTATTGAGGCATGCTGATATTTTCAAATAACTGCTCTCCTGTGCCACTTGCAGCTGTCTGTGACTGTAGCCATGCCAGGCCTTTCAGCCAGCCACTGGATCTCCTCCAAAGGTGCCTGTGTCTATACGATAGATTTTATGTCTCCAGCTTGAAAGAGATGGAGACCTCCCGCCACCTCCTCCAGAAGAAAAGGACCTGCCCAAACCCTGATGCCTGCTGGAGTCCTTCCACACAAAAGTGCAGCTTCTGCCCATTTATATTTTGATTCTGAGAGATATCTGTGGCACAGAATCCATTCTGGTACAGTTTATTTCCTAAAAATTGGCAGGACTTCACTGCCATAAAAATGCCTGTGAGTTGCCCTCCTATACACTGAATCTAAAGGAATCCTTGATTTCAAATGATCTCAAAGTAGCAGTTCAGCTGCAACTGTACTCGGGTAAATATCTGCTTTGACTGGGAAATTACTGCAATAAGTTCTTCAAATCATAATATTTCATTCTTGTTGCTTTGGCAAAGTAAGAAGTGGTAAGGACTTGAAGACAGTAGGGTTTTTCAATTTTAAAAGTTTCACTATTTCTGAAACTCAGAAAAAAAAAACCCCACAATTTGACCACAATCCTTTAATACAGAAAAATAACATATGGGTTGTTTTACAAAAAAAAGGTAGTGTATTGATAACTACACTAGTGTATTGTAACTGGTTGTTACAATAAGTAGTTACAATGTCTAAGATTCTTTTTTAACTTTAAAGATAAAAACATTATGCTAGCTGTGCTTATAAATCATAAGAGCTCCCTAATGACGAAAAAACATTTCTTACAATACTCCTAAAAGTCTTCATTTTGATACAGACATGCAACTTAATTTTTCTAGTGCACAATTGATCAGAATAGTCTGCACGTATCATTTCTCTCTAGTTTCCAAGATGAATAAATAGGAAATGCAGAGATTCGCAATGGTATAGAAGTTGATAAGTCTTTTCAAATTTACTTTTTCTCTGACATCAATGAAGACAAAAACATGCATGAATCAATTTGCATGCAAATTTATAAATTTTTCCAATGAATCTGTCAAATTATTAGACAATAAATGCATGTTAAGAAAATAATTTTATGTAGTAGTGTTTTTTATAAAACAACTTCTACTATTTTTTCTTTTTTAGAAGACTAGATGAAAGTTTGTGTTTTGAAAAAACACAGGGAAAAAAAAATGCACCTGGCTGTTTTGAAGAAGGGTATGGATGAAAAGCGCTGTTTTAATTACTTTGATTTTAAAAAAAAAAAGTTTTCTCATGATTTTTACTTCATAAATTTATGCATCATTATAGTTACAAGTGGGCTCCAGTTGCACAATCAAGGTACTAGTAGATGGATATCTACTATCAGAGGTCTATGCTAGTGCCTGGAAGAAACCTTGGAATTGCTGTACCATCATACTCATTTCAATGTTTCTGTCTTCCAGGATTTGTGTAACCAAATCCATTGCCTGTCTTCCTCTAGAATAAATATCCTTTTAGTGTGAATTTAGGCCCTGACTATTGTATGATTGAGAAACTACAAATAGCTAATTCTGCATTTTTTTCACTTGTATGTTGAGGAACAGGCATTTTCAGGATAGAGCTCCATGTCCTCCGGGCATATTACCAAGCCTAGTGTCTGTGTGGATGTTGACAGTATGATGCCATGCAGTTCTAGCTGGTCACACAAATGTTACACTGGACATATGAAAGGACATCAAAAAGGGGTGGAACCACAAAACAAGCACATTGACAATCTACATTAATTCAAATTTCAACATAATAATGTGCTAAAGTGCTGTGTGTTAAGACAAAAATACCTTATGTATGAACACTTGCTTTTGCTAACACTGTGTGCAACTAGTGCAGAAACCTATGGAGAGCTACAGAATAACCTTTAAGAACAAGTAAAGAAACCCCTCAGTTTATACAAGGCAGAATAGTTCTACATGATTTGTTGAAGAAGCCTTACTGGTGGTGCAAAAATGGGATGAAAATACTAGACTAAGCTCTAAAATAGGTGCATACATGCTAAAGTTATTTTTACAGGTAATATGTCACTGGATATTTCCTTCTGATAGAAAAGTGAAATTAAGTCATAGAAGGGTATAAGAAATGTGTGTTTATCACTCAGTCAAATTGCCTGACTGGAACACTGTTTTTCCATGAAGACTTGGAGAGGAGTGCAAAGAGAGAAATGGAAGAAAAAAGAGGAGGGTGAAGGTTAAATATAAATATCCACAGTATAGCTGTTCTGGGCTAACCTGTAGGCAGCAAGAAGCTTGGACAGAGGTTCACCTTCTCCTCAGTTTTTCTCCAAAGCAGTTTCCTATCTAGGAGGAATTCTTCCTGTCTTTAGTACAATCAGTAGGGAAGTATAATGAAACGTGACCCCAAATACATAGCTGCCCTGGGCCAGACACTCAGAAGCAGCATATGGAATGAGTAAGAGAATAAGCAATGTATATGCCAGAGCTATAATCACCACATTACTGTCTACTGCAATAAGCACACCCAGCTTTCTTATTCTTCAGTGCTTCCCCTATTATTCTGTGACTTTTGAACTAGTGTAGTTTTTCTTGGACTGCCATTTTCACCTTAAGGACATATTGTAACTAATCCCATGAAGTGCAGAAGTAGCTATGAATACAAGGAAGAGCAAAAGACGTTGCCACCACTGTTACAAATGCAGAGCTGGAATGAAGGGCAGGGTAAGACAGGGAGGAGCGCTTTTCCCAAAAGCACTTTGCTTCTCTCATGTCTCCTGGTTTGAAAGGATTGAAATACATTCACACTTTTTTCACTTCTTGTCTCCTTTATCTACCTGGCAATGCTCTGATTTTATGCATGCAGAAGCTCTTTAGAGTGCAGCTCGATCTGGAATAATAATACAGTAAGAGAAATAACAATTTTATTTCCATAGTTGCATTTGCTTTGGGGACAGCTTTGCTCACTGATTACTTTTCTCTACACTTTTGGCTGACCATTGAAACCAGAAGAAGTGTACTAAAACCTGAGGAGTGTTGGCCTTTGCAGATGTGGAGTGATGGTGCCTGCAAAAGGAGAGATGGGTGATCCTGGGTAGCTCACTGACAGCTCTATTAAATTAGACACATGACAAGCATGTTTGAGCTTTACAGCAAGGGTTTCAGCACCTACATTCCCAATATAGAGAAAGCTATTACGCTTAGACATATTTGTTTAAATCTGAAAATCTAATAATCTATGTTGTTTCTAATAGATAAGTAGTTAATTATAATCCCCAATGCATTGCTACTCAAATGAGTCCTTTGCTAGCTTCCTGAGGATTACAATCAGATTTGTAGACATTTAAATCAGCGGAATCTAGAATGCATGTGTGGAAGAGAAAAGGTTACTTATGAAGCTTTGAGTGCCCAGTTGAAAACATTTTGACTCTCAGATAAGGCAGCTATGCAAAATTGTTAATATTACAATAGTTCATTATTCAGAGGTAGTTACATCAAAATCAGATTTTTATATATAGTAATGCAGTGGGAAATACATTAAAGTATTTTATCTTCAAGTAAGGCAGTTCTCTTTTCATTATTTTCTGACACTCTTGTATAGTGCAATTACTCAGGAAGTGCCATGTCCATCAGGGGGTAGCTTTAAACAGTAATACAGTACAGATGAAGAGATGCTTAAAAGCAAAAAAGAACAGGAAGGGATCTGAGACACAGCTCAGCTGAACTGTTTTCACCAAGGTACTGAAGTGGACAAGATGAGTCTATCAGTCTAAGTGGGAAACGGGGATATCAAACTAGTTCAGGCTCTTCTTGCATATTTTCTTACCCTTACATGAAAAAAAAATCTATTATTATCAAATTTGCTTTTTTTTTTTTTTTTGTAATAGGTTCTCATGATGACCTGAGAAGATATGGTTGTATAATGTCACCTTTTAAAATTTGTTTCTATATAATAAATACATTGGCTTACTTTTTTAATCTTACAAGTAATCACATACCTTTAACCTGACGGTTGGCTGCCCTGTTTACACATTTGATACCAGATGCATCAATGGAAACAGAAATATATTTTCAGATTTGAGCTTTAAAAAGAAGTAATTTCATATCAGTATGATTATAAATGTGTATTGTGATTAATCCTATTTGTTCACTAGTGTTGTGAAATAGTTAAAATACTTAATAATAAATTACTTGTAAGTTATGAAGCAGGTAGACTCATATTAATAACTATATTTTTATATTGAAATACAGTAAATTGAAATTTTTAATTTATATGACTGTGTCTATGTGAAATGCAAGTAGATGCTAGTGTTTGTTAAAGACCAAAGAATTCCTGCTAACCGTTGAAACATAATTGGAGCATGATCATTTTCCAGTATTTTGGATGACTAATCCAACAGCAGTCGAAGTTTTGAACTGAACACCAAAGCTTCAGTAATTGTATTATTTTTCTGTGTTGGCAAGAGCAATATGTACTGATGCTCTTAATGTATAAAAAGTAGACACATACACCTCTTGGAATTCTGTAAACATTACTTTAAAAGCCATGAACATGCTTTCCAAAAAATGACCAGAGTAATTCTATGTTGGGAGCCAAATGCTATATTCTTTATAATTAAATTTTCCTGTACTTCAATTAAAAATGTGTGACTAGATTTTGGAACTCAAAACCTTATTCTTCTCTTTAAAACTGGATTGAATATATGTTAATATTAATGAAAATTTGGAAGATATATATATATTTAGAATACTAGGTAAAACCCAGTATTCAAGAGTAAGTTTTGCAAGTTTTTTCTTTAAAAAAATAAAAAGTATATATTCTTACAAAACCCCAACCAGTTAGAAATCTTTCTTAAGAAAACTTCCTATAATGCTTGGTTATATTTTAAATATTTTGATTTTATTTACTATTAGCACTGTACATTTTCCAGGTAAAACCAAGCAGATTTCTGGGGATTGCTGACTTGCTCTATGAATGGTTCTATGTATTTCATGACAATAACAAAAAAGACCTGTTTTAATTTAGAGTAGAACCTGATTTTTTAAACACTTAAAGTTGTGTATGTTTTTCTAGGATACACTTTTGTAACCTCAATGGGATGATTTGTTTGTAAATGTAGTCACCTCTTTCTGCAATGACAGGAGACAAATAACTTTCCAGAAAAGCATATATAGTTTACTGACATATGTTAATGTTTATGGAGTACACTGAGAAAATAATATGAAAATAATATCTCGTTTCTTATTTAACTATTTCAAATGAGTCGCTTTCCCATTACTCTGCATCTGACCTGAGAACCTGAATATTTTTATTTTCACATTATATAAAAACATCAGGGTTAAAACAAGCTAATCATAAATAAAACAGTGCAGGTGAGCACCAAGATCTCATGACTGCTGTGCACTGGGCCACAGGACAATGGACTTTAGTCATAGCAATTTTCCATCCTGGCCAAAACTCAGGCCTGTAACTTTCCTTGAAGGTTCAATGACAAAAATGTTATTTGACACGGGTTGTTATTCAGGCAATAAAAATAAGTTTCTGAGCTTATTGATTGAAAGACAGGAGCTCATTATACAAGGTAAGTTCCTGAGAGCAGACAGTGTTTCTGATAAACTGGAGAGCAGCTTAGCTCAGGGGCTGTTCATCAAGGCCTAGTGAGTACTTCTGAGATCGTATTGTGGTGGGGGAAAGCTGTACCACCACAGCTGCTACTCTACATGTACAAAGGTTGTAGGAATTGGGAGCCCTGCTTTCTTGACTCTGACTTTCCAGGTATCATGCTGATTTCAGTACGAGACTGACAGTGAAGGCAGGGAGGTGAGGCAAGGAGAGTGACAGGCTGGCTGGGAGGGCACAGCTCTCACTGGTGTGGCAGGGTGTCAGCTGTCATTCCATATAACCAGTTGATGTGTGGATTGGGGGGTTTTTTTTACTAGACTAGCTTTTGCTTGGCAAGTAATTAGGGAGTTTATTGTGATGCTGCTCAAGGTCACCAGAAGCTGTGCAGGAAAGACAATTTTAAACCAGTGGCGGATTAATGATGTCAGGAACCTCCCTCGGTGGAGAAACCCAAGGGGCAATGTGTAACACAGTGGCCTGCCTGAGACGAAGAAGTCACATTAGGGAAATGTGGAACATGAATTGTGTTTTATTTTTATTTAAGCTGTATAAAGACACAAGGCATGAGGCAAAGGTCATAGAATTATAGAATCTTAAGGGGTTGGAATGGACCTTAAAGAACATCTGGTTCCAAACCCTCTTCCATGGGGCAGGGCCACATCTCACAATACCAGGTTGCTCAAGGCCTTAGTCAATGTGGCCTTGATCACTGCCTTGGTTGGGCCATCACCTACAACCTCCCTGGGTAACTGTTCCAGTGTCTCACCACTCTCGCATAGAATTTCTTTCTAAATTTCCCCTCTTTTAATTTGTACTCTTTATTCCTTGTCCTATCACTA
The DNA here is from genome assembly GCA_013400575.1 of Peucedramus taeniatus. NCBI lineage: Eukaryota > Metazoa > Chordata > Aves > Passeriformes > Fringillidae > Peucedramus > Peucedramus taeniatus. The sequence continues at coordinate 19,245 of WBNO01021197.1, read as the reverse complement.
CACTTCCTGACAAGGAGCCCCTCTCCAGCTTCCCTGTAGGCTCCCAAGATGGATGGAAGCTGTTGACAGCATGACCTTTATGGATTATCGAAACATTCTGAGTTGGAAGAGATCCACAAGGATTATCTAGTCCAACTGTTAGCCCTGCACAGCACACCCCCAGGATCCACCATGTGCCTTCCTTGGGCACAAGAGCGGCTAGCAGGCTGGGGAGCAGGACGACTGCTCCTAAGCTGCTCTAGTGTGCACATGGGAGCCGCATGAGCAGGCAGCAGGTAAAGCTATTACGTTAAGGCTCCAGAGCAGCTCGGCCACCATCTGGTGCCGCAGGGGAGTGTGTGTGCGTGTGTCGCCGTGTGTGTGTGTGTCCCCGTGTGTCTGTGTGTCCCTGTCTGTCCCTGCGAGAGTGGCAGGCCGGGCCAGGGCCCCGAGGCGAGGCC